>JAODAL010023918.1:0-61690 GCA_025379985.1 Phyllomedusa bahiana | reverse complement strand
GGAATTTCCCCCCTTGCCCCCTGTTTCTTGCTGACTCCTCTCCTGCCCCTGACCCCCTCCCCACATCCGGGAAAAGCTAGGTGACCCCCCATCCCCAAGGGTTGGCACTTTTTTTTTCAGGAAGGGTTTTGGTGTTACCTGTGGGCAAGGGGTTTCCCACCCATTGTTTATTTATTTTTTTTTTTTGGTGTTTAATGTCGTGTTTTTTTCTTTTTCTTTTTAATTCAGTTTTAGAATGCGGGGCAGCTGACAGATCTATCGCTCAGTTTTGTGTCATCCAAAAGGGTTTTGTCACCCCAAGGTAGACATAACTCCAAGTCATTATTCCCCCCAGGAGCCCAACTAAAAGACCGGGGTAACCATGGGTTTGGACCTCTAATGTGATCGTCTGCGAAAGCTCTGGGGGTTTTTTGGGATGGGAAGGGACCCATATCAAGGCCTTTCCATTTGTAGTATCGGGTGCAGCTTTCGGTTTACCTTGGCTTTATGGTAAATGGGGGCCCACAATTGTTTTTTTTTCAAAACTTAGTTTTATTTAGAATCTAAACCTAGGTATCTACTGTAAAGATTCAGTTGTTGCCCATTTTTGGATTTTTAATATTAAATTTTTTGAAAAAATTAAAAATGGGGGATTTCCCCCTCCTTTTCCCTTAATTGCAAAGGGTAAAAAAAGCTGAGCCTGATAGTAACAGAAATATATGTTTCACGCAGGCCTGTTACAGGGTAGTTTCTTCAAGGTCACTGTATGGGGGAAATCAGTTGCAGAGCCTATGTACCTGGATCTACCACACATGGAAATGAATGTGGTTTTGATTGTAGTGTAATGGTTTAGGTTTAGGCACTTTGGGGCCATCCCCCTGCTCTCCACGATGTGAATAGACTACGAATGTCGAAAAGTTGGATGATGGCAAAACCCCTAAATTAGCTTTTTTCCCCAGAGCCATTATACGTTGGGTGTAATGGGTGTGATTTTTCCAAAAGAGTGTGTTTGGTAAAAAGGGAAGCGTGGTTTATGAGTTCCTGGGTAATGGGTACCCAGTAAAGATTGACACCAGAGGATAGTGATGAGGAAGTAGATCAGCCGGGCAGCGGAGTTGGGGGATAGATTGAAGGGGCGAGGGATAATTTTGACAGAACCCCCAAACCCAATAGCTTCACTGGCTAATGTCAGAAAGGGGTTTCCAAAATTCTCATTTATTTCTATTGTTTCAGGGCATAAAGTGTCTCCCTTGTTTAAACCCAGTTCTTTTTCCCTTCTAAAAGAAAATTACATTTGGGAACCAACATTTAAAAAGGGAAATTCTTTTTCTTTTTCCCATGTCCTAAAAGGAATTTGCAACTTTGATTCATCCTTACCAGTTACAGGTTTTCAATTAAAAAGGAAATTGCCCCCAAAAAATTTTCTCTCCTGTGGTCCCTTTAAAGAATAAAAGGTTTTAATTCCCAAATTTCCGGGGGTTTTAAAAAACCTTTTGGGGATTTTAGATTTTGTAAGAAAAATTCCTTTAAGCAAAGTTTTTAAAAAACGGGGCAAAAAGAGAATATTATAAATGTAAGCTAAAAATAAATTTAAAAGTGATTGTTAAAAATTGGAGAAATTGTTTTTACCCCATTCATTTAAATATCTTGAAATTTATCCACCAATAATACCGGGAAACCCTTGCTGAGTAAATATCAAACTTCGGAAAAATTGTGAGAATAAAAACCTAAGAACTTTAAAAATTTGAAACAAATGTCCCAGTCCCCTTTCCCCTTTTCATGTAAAAACCCCAAATTTTTAGGGCAGCAAGGGGTTTCTGGGAAATCTCCACTATTTAACAGGTTCTTATTGATTTAAATTTAAAGGGGGTTTGGGGTTCATTTTAAAAAATAATTTTTTTTAATACGGGTTTGTGAGCAATATACCTCCCATTCCTCCAATGGTGAAACTGAAAGCTTTCATTTTTTCGTTTTAACCACATCAAGTTTTGGAGGAGGAATCTGTAATGATTTGTTTAGTTTCTCCCATTACACCCCAATTTCTTTTTCCAAGCTTCATAAGAAAAGGTTGTGGCCCCTTGAATTCCCCAGTTTTGAGGAAAAAACCCTTCCTTTTCTTGTCTTTGTAGGGGATATCATCTTTGTCCCAAAACTAGTCCCTTTAACCATTTTGTTACCACCCGGAACAAAATTTATTCTGCATATAAAATTAAACCCCAAAGGCCTTCCCAAAAATCCCAAAAAATAAAAAAGGGGCGGGCACCTCATGCGCCATCAATCTGGAATTTCATTTAGCCAAAAATTCCCAAATTTTCCTTTTTTAAAAATTTTTAATTTTTTGTTTCATTTCGGGGCAAGGGGTTTAAACTTTTTTTTAAAAAAAAACGACCCCCCCTAAAAGACCTTAAATGTCTTACATAAAGCTTTAAAAATTTCTTTGGGTTTTTTGCCCATATATTTGGGGGTTTCTCTCCATTTTTAAAGGGGGTTTAACTCGGGAAAATGGGGGTTTTGTGCCTCTCCCAAAATGAGAGTCCCACCCATGTCTTTTTAAATCTGCATCATTGGGGATGTTCACATAACAGATAATTCATGGGGGAAAATTTAATGCAGAATCCCATCTAAAACCCTTAAAAATTTTTCATAAATAAAATTAATGCAGTTTTAATTTGTAATTTTAAGGCTTTTTCTAATCCCAAATTTCCACCAACAATGGAAACTAATTTTTTTTGGGGTCAATATGGGGCCAAATCCATGTCAAAGCTTAAATGGGATGATTCGGGTGCACATTTCTTTAGAACAAGAAAGGACAGCTTTCCAGTGGGTTGAAAAAGTAAAAGTCTTTAAAACCTTTCTCCCATAAAAGTGTACTTTTTCAAACCCCTGTTTAGGTCTTTGTGAGCATAATACAAAGTGAAATTGCACAAAAGTTAAAGTTTTTTTTTGGGCTAAAAAAAGATCATTTTCGGGTAATGTTTGGGGACGGGTAAAAAAAAAAGTTTTTTTTTTGAAATTGGTTTTTTTTCCCCCAAATCACTTTTTATACAACTATGGGGCTAATCTGTGCGTCTGTGGGCCTATTTCCAGAAAGTTCCCCAACCCCTTTTTTGTGATTGGTTTCCTGATATTTCATTCACCCTTTTTTAAGGACATCCCCCCTGGATGGGACTACCCCCTGGGGCTTTTGATTGGTTGTCTACACTCTGTACTTTTCCTCCCCTCTAAAGCTGTAAAAATTTGGGAAAGTGAAAAATAGTTGCCTCGGGTTTCTATCCCTGACTGTGTCTGAATAAAAAAGGGCTCTCTGAGTTTCCTCTATGCTCCCCCCTATCGCACAAAGTAAAAGGTTTTGGGAAATTATGCACCCGGGGCCCCGCTTTTAGATTCCCCCCAAACCCATAAAACACACCCCTTATAGATTCTTTTTCCCCCCTCTACCTCCTCCCGGGAAACAGAGGGGGGAGTAGGGGGGGGGGCATTCCTCCACTTTTTGTTTAAATTAGGCTGTATGTTATAACTGCTTACAGCAAAAAAGGTGTTCGGGGCTTAAAAGGGGGCTTGTGCAGCCGGGGGGGGGGGAAATGAGAGCTCGGGCAGACTTTGAGAACCATTGCAGGAGGTTTCGGGCAGGGGCTGTGCCTCTCCCTTCCATGCTCACACAGAATGATGTTTCCCCCCCATTTTCCCATTAAAGGAAAACACACGCCTATTTTGGGGGGGAGGAGGGGGTCCTGGTTTTGAAGCTTTTTAAAAGAGATCAACAGCTAAAGTTGCGAAAGCTTGTGATGAGAAAACCCCCTTTAAAAATTTACAATCTTAATTAAAATAAAAACCAATAAAAGTATTAAAACCAATAGTAAAATTCAGTCAGAAAATCCTGTTTTTTTTGTATTTAACACATAGTTTTTGAAGGGTAAATAAAAAATTCCATCACGTTTTCATCAAAAAATCCTTTCCCACTCCCCATGGTCATATTTTTCCATTTTTTTCAGGGCTTTTTTTTGCAGGATAAGATTTTCTTTTTTAAATTGTCATTGACTGTGCCATAAAGGGAAATAAAAAAAAAAATAAAAAGTGTTTTTTAGGGGGAAGGATTTTTGGTACCATCTTGGTAAAACATGCAACTTTTTGTTTCACTTTTTTTTAAAAATTTTTGGGTGACAAAATATTCCCCAAAAAACCTTAATGTTCATTTGGAATTTTTTTTCCTTTATTTTTTTCAAAGTAGGGGCTTAAAAAATGTTATTTTTAATGGGTAAAGATTTTTATGGATGTTGGATCCCAAAATTATGTGTAAGTTTTTTATTATTTTATTTTTAAAAATTTCAAAAAAGGGGTGTTTTAAAACTTTTATTATTTTTTTTATTATTTTATACTTTATAAACTGTTTTTTTTTTTGCATGCATTCCCCCAAGGGGGATGAAATTTTTTGGGACAATTCTTCTTTCATTTTATTTTAGATTTTGTAGGGAGGGTGTACCAAGATGGTGGGTTCTTTTTACTTCATGCCCCGCTTTTTTACTTCCTCTGCCAAAAGTAAACCACTCAAACCTGCAATCTCTTTAGACGGGTGGGCCCTGACCACCGCAGCATCTTAAAAAAGTTAAACATCAGGGATTCAGGATCGGGTCCCAAACCCTGCTGTTAACGGTGGGTGTCACTGTACTTATTTACCACATCCTTTGTTATAAACTGGCTCAGGGGAGGGGATCCATTTCCTTCCTTATTACCGGGGTGATATATTTAAATTTTTATGTCGTGGGGTTAGATAAAACCCCTTTGGGCTTCCCGACATATCTGTTTAGAAAAAAATTTTTATTTATTTTAAAAACTTTTGGGAAAATAATTTTTCCCTTTAAAACTCTATGTTGTTGGTTCCTGTGCTATTTTTGAAATTTTAAAAACCTCTGTCACTGGGGATTTCCAATTTGGGGGGTGTTCTTGTGCAGTCCTAAAAAATTTTCCAAAAATGTTCTTCAGTTAGGCAAGGATAGTTAAAACATGTTTTCCAAATTTGGGGAGGTTTTCTTTAAATTTTCCAATCAAATGTGTAAGGGGCCCCAAAATTTGCAACTGAATGGGAACACCCAAACTGACAGATTCACAATTTCATTTTTACAAGAATAAAAAAGAGAAGCAGCCCCAACCGAGTTAAAAAGAGAAAATGCTTCCCGAATTGTTATTACAAAAAAAAAAAAAAAAAAAAAAAAAATGAGAACATAACCCATTTATTAAACCAAAACATGTCGGAATGGGTGGGGGATATCCCGAAAGGGGCTATTTTTTCCCAATACTTTTCCACAAAGTGGTAACATCTATGGCTTAACATGTATTTTTAAGATTGGGTATGTACCTTTAACGTGATCCCACACTATGCACAGGTGGAAAACACACCGTATTGTGTCTAAGATAAATTGTTTTATTTAATTGCACAATTAAACTGTACACAACATATTATATTTTAGTAATTCAAGCCCTTAATAGGTTTAATGATATTGAACGGCCTGTAACATAATGCCTCTGAGACACTGACAAAGAGAACTGCGCTGAACACCAATGAAGGAGCTGGCTGTTCTGTATAGTAATTGAAGCATCGCATATAAGGGAGCGAGCTTTGCCAGAAGCTAGATAGGTCACAGTGAAAGACAAAAGTGTCAACATTTAGCAACTGCTGCATTTACCCTCTTAGTTCATAATGTATCTTTTGGCGTATTGAATTAAACTGACCTCTAATGACACGGATGTATTATACCTTGTTGTAATTATCATTATGTAATTATGTCCCATATCTTATTTCCACAGGGACCTTTTTCCCATAGGGATTACTGCACTGGAACAGAGAGGAGATGTGAATTAATTTAACACGCAAGCAGTCAAAACAAATGCAGTGAGGACTTAAAAGCACTGGAAGGAGATGTGAAGCTGTCTTTCATCCTAAAAGGACACAGATCATTAATTAATCATTTGTAAAGAATCCAAACAGATCAATATTTTGAAATGGAACTTAGCTCTCAGGGCTTATTTATTTTTTGGAAAACTATCATAAGGTACAAAATGGATATCATTTTGCAGCTTTTTTGTGGGAAATAAATTTAAATAGTTAACACCGTAAGGTGACAATCCAGGTTTCCCTTTACTAAAGCTTATTTTCCTCTGCATATGTGTAATAGTCAGGGGCATAGCTATAGGGGGTGCAGAGGTAGCAGCCGCTACCGGGCTTAGCAGTCTAAGGGGCCCCAAAAGCCCTCCTGCCACATAAGAAGGCACCAGTATTATAAAGTCACATGGTAACTGGGAGACCCTATTTCATTCTTTGCATCAGGGCCCAGGATCTTCAAGTTACGCCCGTGGTGATAGTTACTAGATAATCATCTTGTCTGACAAGTGGTTTAGTACAAAGTAGTTTCTAAATGCACTACTTACAAAAAGTTGAAATTTGTGGATGAACCTAACATTTCTTGATTTTTTTTTTAACCCCTTAACGACCTTAGACGTATCCATACGTCCAGGTCATTTGGGGGTTAACGCACCTGGAACGTATGGAATACGTACTGAGGATAGCGCGAATCTAAAAGCAGAGTTCGCTTTAACGATCGGCGCGGGGTGTCAGCTGTTTAATAACAGCTGACATCACGCAGCGTCGGCACACCGACCCTGGATCGCTCCGGGGAGTGCTGGTTACCCCTTAATTATCGCGGTACAATCGGTCGGTCGCAGATAATAAGGGAGACGCAGGAGGAGATCGCTTCTCTTGCGTCTCTGTCGGCAATAAAGGCAGCAGCGCACGGAATCGGGGCGATCGTGCAGGCTCCATGCCCCTTGACAGGACAGCACGGAAGGCAGAGGATCGCCTTCGGGTTGTCTGTGAAGTCACGATGCCGGCCGTGGGCCCTGTGGCAATGTACGAGGCATCGTGACTGACAGTTGTCATAGGAACCAGTTCATAGCAACAAGATATGCATGATTCCTATGAATGAGAGGATCTAAGATCTCTCATTCAAATCCCCTATGGGGGAAAAGTAAAATAAAAATGTTAAAAAGTGAAATAAAGTGAAAAAAAAAAGTATAACACACACGAAAAATAAAATAAAAATACGTACACCGCCCTTTTCCCTTTACAAATGACATTCGCTCCCAAAAATAAATAAAAGTAACCATATTTGGTATCGCGCTGTGCGTAACGACCTGCCATATAAATCTGTATGTTATTAACCGATACGGTTGAAGCCGTAATAAAAAAAAAAAATAAACAATCACAGAATTAGATTATTGTTCATCCCGCGCAACACAGAAAATGGAATAAAACGCGCATCAACAAAATTTCCTAGTAACGCCAATGTTGTTCCACATTAAAACGGTCAGTTCATCCCGCAAAAAAAATCTTATACAGATCTGTATACGGAAAAAATAAAATATGTATAGCTCTCAGAAGATAGCGTGCATGATATTGTTATGTATTTACACACTAAAAACACTTTTCTTTTTTTTTTAAAGTTTGATTCAACATAAAAAAAAGATATAAATAGGGTAATCGCCATATCGTAGCGACCAAAAGAGTAAAGCTAACTTATCACGGATACTGCACGGTGAGCCCTGTTAAAAATAAAAATAAAAAAACACTACTAGGATTTGTGCAGTCATTTTCTTCACCCTGGCCTCCAAAAAATGCTTTAAAAAGCGATCAAAAAGCCTTGTCCCGCACAAAATGATAGTAATAAAAATGTCAAAACTCATCTCGCAAAAAAAAAGTCCCTACACCAGCTCAAGCACAGAAAATGTAAAAAGTTATGGCTCTCAGACTATGGGCGATGCAAAACGTATTTTTCCTGTTGAATAAAATTGTTTTATTGTATAAAAAGCAGTAAAACATAAAAAAATATACAAATTGGTATCGGTTGTTATCGTATTGTCTGATGAGTATAGCTTACATGTCATATATACCGATACAGTGACGGCTATAAAAAATAAAAAATAAAAATCACTACCAAGATTGCTGTATTTTGTTCAAAACATCTCACCAAAAACCTTAATAAACGCATAGCATCATTATGCACCCCCATAATAGGTATCCATAAAAACATTCAAATCATCCCGCAAAAATACAAGCACCCCATACACAGCTCTTGCACACAGCAAATAAAAGTTATGGCTGTCAGAACTAGGACAACATAAAACTGCAATTTTTTATAGAAGTATTTCTACTGTGTAAAAGTATAAAATAAAACAGAAAAAAACTATATAAAATCTTATCATTGGAATTGTACCGCACTACATAGTAAGTTCTACACATCATTTACACTGCACGGCGAACGCTGTAAAATTGAAACTCAAAAAAACAAATGACCGAACTGCGTTTTTCCTCCCATTTTCATTGCCCAATGCTAAAAAAAAATACTATGAAACACCTGTGCATCCAAAATGCACAGTACACCCCTTGATGAGATCCCTGTGGGTGTTTGAATCCAAATGGGGTGATTTGGAAAGTTTCGCTGTTCTGCTACTTGAGAGCTTTTGCAAATGGACCATGGCCCAACCAAAATACTGCGTTCAAAAGCCAAATAAGCGCTCCCTCCTTTTACGCCTGCCATGCGACCATAAAGCAGTTTACACCACATGCTAGGGTAATTTGCCGAATTGGTAGAAATTGCTTAACAATTTTAGGGTTCTTTTTTTCAGATTCCTTGTATATATGAAACATTTTAAGCTTAAATTGCGAATATTTGAAAAAAATGTTTTTTTAATTTTTCACAGCCTTATGCTAAAAAAAATTTGTGAATCACCTGTGGAGGTCTAATGTTATCTAAATACACCCTTGGATATATTCATCTAAGGGGTGTTAGTTTCCAATATTTAGGGGGGTTTATTAGTTTTAGCACCTTAGGGTGTCCCCCAAACTTGAAATGGCGCCTCAATAAAATTGTATTGAAATGAGACCCCAGGTATAGTAGGTGCTCCTCCCTATTCTGGGGCTTATGGGTGAGCCAAATAATGCACTAGAGGCCACTATGGGATATCTCTAAAAACGGCTGATGGGGAATTGGTATTAAGTGTGCATTTACCTAGTCACATTTACCGTATTACAGTGATTAAATTGGATTAAATATTGAAAAAAAATCTGCAAAAAAAGTGAAATTTTTAATTTCACCTCCACTTTGCTTTATTTTAGTGAAATATCCGAAGGGTTATCAATCTCCTAAATAGGGTTGTTAAATCATGTAAGGGGTCTAGTTTCTAGCTGGGCATCACTTATGGGGGTATCTAACACTGCAGGCCCCTCAAAGCCACGTCAGAAAATGGAGTGGTCCCTTAAAAAAATGTATATTGAAATTTTCTTGAAAATGTGAGAAATTACTAATAAATTTCTAACCTCTAATGACGTAAAAAATAAAAAAGACATTTAAAAATGATTTGCAACCTATAGTGGACATTATGGTAGATGCTAGTTATAAATATTTTGTGGTGAATAATTATTGTCTTGCACGCAGAAATTTTGCAACTTTCTAAAAATCACTAATTTTTTCCAATTTTCATGAAAATTTTGATTATTTTTCACAAACAAAAAAGGTTTTGTATGGAATAAAAATTTCTTACTAACTTAAAGCACATATGTGTCTACGTGAAAACAATCTACTGAAATCACATGAATAGGTAAAAGTGTCATACAAAGTTATTCTCACCATAAATTGACACATGTTCAGATTTCATAATAGGGTATGTGTCAGGAGGTATAAAACTGCTGGGGTCCTTAAGGGGTTAAATAAGGAGTCCAATCTCTTAAAATTTAGAATGCACATGCCCAACTGCTTCAATGTTTCAGTACTTTTTGCACAACTGCTGATCTGTAACAAGGAGCTTAAAAGGGGTTGTCTCCCCTGGAGTTTCATAGAATGCATCCTGTCACTTCCTGATCCAGGACTGTCTGTAAGTAGCATAGAGCTCCATGCATACACTCCATGTATTCAATCAGTGTATTCAGTATGCTAATTAGTTTAGATTAGTCAGAAGCTTGTCTGAAACTTGCTAGTAGGAGATTAAGCTAAAGTAAAACATACTTATTACAAGCTTTTGTTCTGAAAAGATTTAGATAACACACATGCTCTGACTCTGGCTGCTGTGACCTGTGTGATGACGTCACCCCCTGCTATCACATAGAACAAACAGCAGGGGAGAAAAGAGTAAACAGGTCGGTCACTGGGGGAACAGAAAGAGCTAGGGAGGTGATAAATTCACTTGAGTTATTTAAAAAAGAAAAGATGAACAAAGCAATGTATTTGGAAAATGTCTTCATTTAGTGTTCCCTACATTCTGAAAGCTAATCTTTGTAGCAAGACAAAATTTACAACAGGTGTTTGGTCTTTGAATCCCCCAATACATTTTTGGGGTTGGGGATTCAAACGTTTTCCTTTTTATGTGTTCACATTTTCACATCTTTGAGACCTGATACATTTTTTAATTGTTTAAACTTTCCCTTTACCATTGAGAGGCTTCAAGCGGTGCTCTCGACAGAAGTGGCCGAGCTTGTTTAAATGAGGTCTCAGTGTGTGATTTAGGGGGGACTTTCCCTTTTTGCCTTTTTATGACTCTTCCGTCTCTCTGTACTCCATTGCAACCTGTGAAAACACTTTTAAAACCTTTAAGCTAGTGGCAATCGGTCTGGAGACCCTGTTTGAGGGTACTCGAGTTATGTTGATCAATTTAATTTGTTTTGGGTCTAAAAGAGTAAAATGTGAACAACATGTGAGGGGATGTTAAAATCCCAAAATTTAAAAAGATCCCCTAAATTTATTGGGCGGGCGATCGGGGGGGGTCAAACAACCCCTTTTTGAATTTTCCATTAAGTCCTTGTTAGAGCTCAGAAAGTTGGCAAAAAAAATATGAAAATGAATAGTTGTAAATGTTATTTAAAGTAAAGAGATGGTCTCAATTAGTTATTAAAAAAAAAATATCAAGATATGTTAGTAACAGGGTTTCAGGACATCTTTGGAGTAAATGATAAGAAACAGTGGTATACTATTTATTATTAATATGGTAAGTCTTCTTTGCTGTGTGGGTTTTCTTGGGTAACTGCTGTTTCTCTAAGAGATTTCATATTCTATATTTACTGTAAAAAAAAAAAAAAGCAGAAACATGATGCAGAGAAGAATATGGGGTGTCTTCTCTAAAGACAGTGACAGACATCATTAACGTTTGGAGGTTGTAAAAATTTGGGGAAGTTCTGCTCCTCAATAATCTACTGTTATTGGAGTCGATAACTGTGGGGTGGTAATTTATAAGATGTGCTGGAGGGGAGAAAATTGGAGAGTTTTGCCCCTCCCCTCATACTGTTACCTGGATGTGGTGGTTTCCCTGTAAAATGCTGTGGATGTAATATTGGAGTAGTTCTGTTCCTCAATAATCTACTGTTGCCTGGATAATAGGGTCACATGACCTTAGTGGTGGTCACATGATAAGACGCTGCTGGAGGTAGTAATACTGGAGAAGTTCTGGTCCTCAATAATCTACTGTTACCTGGATGGTTGCATGATGTGTGTGGTGGTCACATGACTGTTTTGTTCATACAATTACTATATGGCAGACATTACTATGGGCAGGAATGTTGGCTTTTACATTTTTTTCCAGATGGGGCTGATTTCAATGATATAAGCAACGTAGGTGCAGAGTTTTTAATACATGCATATTAGAAAATTGCATGATTCTCTATTATACACTTACTAAGTAAATACATTGTAAAGTGGACAACCCATTGAACTATTTTTCTATAAAACAGACTGTTGTGACATCATAATGATTTTCAATAAGATGAGCTGCTGTAATTTTTCCCTACAAAAAGTATTGGGAAAAATTATTTCAAGTGAAGCCCCCTCAAAAGACATGGGGGGCATTCCTTCGGCTAGTGAAAAAAAGGATACAAACTCCAGAGGAGGGGAAAAACGTTCTTCACTGTAAGAACTGTGAATCTGTGGAATAGCTCCAGGGAGCTGGGCACAGCAGGGGAAATGTAGAGAGTTTTAAGAAAGGCTTAGATACCTACCTGGAAACTAAAGAATATTAATGCTATGGAGTATGTAAAATTTGGGATCTGGCTGATGGAGGCTCTGGGTGTCAGAGAAATGGTCTCCACTGGAGCAGATTGGTTTTGTCTTGTGGGTTCCCGGGCATTAACCCGTGGTGAGGGCTGTGCTTAATGCCCTTGTCTCTCTCCCATCACCCACATTTTCCCCACCCTTGGTTGAACTTGATGGACACGTGTCTTTTTTCAACTACTATGTAACAAGTCCGTTAAAGTGTGGTAAACCACGGTGACATCACAAGTAGGTTTAAGACAGGTAGCATGCTGTGGTAACAGAGCTAGTTTTAGCCAGATAAGTCAGGAGTCAGCAGTAGACATATGTACTGTTCTTACACAAAGACCCCCTGGTCTTGATGTGACCTTTGGAGGACTGCTGCTATCCCTGACTTATTTCTTCCAATCTGGATTAGAGAATATTGAAATAAAAACAAAATGTGCTAAAATATGTAAGAAGCGATTCTTTAACTGAAGGAATCAAGCTTCAGGTACTGTATAATTAGTTTGAGCATACAGGTTAGCAGTCAGGATCTCAGCTTGGTGGCAGATTTATTACCTTTTATCATATTATATTTTAGCACCTATTTGTCTGAGAGACCAACCTTTCTATAGATACACAAAGCAGAACTTGTGGAAAAATGTGGAATCACCTGGCCCTCTATTGAATGGGTTTTTACAGGGGGTTTTTCAATTAGAGGTTTACATAAAAAAATAAACAGAAACAAGAGGCGGGTTGTGTTTGAGTGAGGTAAACAACTTGTACCCAAACCAAAGGCAAAAGGTCACTGCACAGAAATTTTTCCACGGCAACAAAAAAAGGAAACATTGGAAAATTTTTATCCCCACCATGGAATTCAAACCCCCTGCAGACAAAAAAAAGGGGTTTTTGACAGAATGGAGGGGTTAACACTGTTTTAGTGTCACAGTGTTACTGATTAGGGATAAAAGGGGGTTATTTATAAAAAGGAAAAAGGAAGCAATGCAGTTTTTAAAAGTAAACCCTGTAAAAAAATTTTTCTGTTTTTTTAAATTTTTTTTGGGGGGCAGGATGTGATAGGGGGAAAAAAGTTTTGTCCGGGTAAAAAAAAATGTTTTATGTTTTTGGAGACATTATCTGGGGAAAAAAGCGAGTAAATACTAATAGAACTGCTTTAAAAGATGGGTGAACGCCCTGTTTATCCTTGCGGGAAAATACGTGATTGACCATTTTCCAAGTTTCAGGTTTTGAAATTGAGCAAACGGGCAGCCCACTGTTTTGTGGATGGGGTAACAGGACCTCCCCTTTTCTTTTTTCCCAAAAAATCCTGTCAGGTTTTAAACTTTTTGATTTTTAATCAGAAATTCAAAAACAAATCATTTTTTTGTTTGTTTTCAGAGAGCTCGCTTTCCTCCCCCATAAAATTTAGGCAGGTTTGGGAACCATTTGACGGGTTTTTTCCCATCATTAACCCAAAAGGGGGGTTATCTCATTTTGCATGTAAGTTTTTAAAAAACTTTTGGGGGAAAATGCTAAATCAAAATTTTTTCCCAAAGTACATTCCTCTTTTCCCTTTTAATTTGATAGAGGAAAAAAAAGACAAAAAAATCGTCTGTGTGCTCACAGGTTTCTCTGGTTACCGCCCCCTCCCTCCCTTCCCCTAATTAGATAGAGAGCGGGAAAAGTGAAATCACCAGGAGGGAGGGAAAGCTTGCAAACAGAGGGGTGTTATTTTAACCTAAAAAAGGGGGTTTAAAATTACTTTTATTTTTTACTTTGAGATTGGGGCCTTTTTGAAAATGGGGATTACATTTCCTGCTTTCCCCATTTCTTACAACTTAAAAAGGGGCTTGGAAAATGGACTGATATGCTGAGTTACTGGTTTAGAAAAACCCCAAAAACCGGCCGCCCAAAGGAACATTGGGGAAATGTAAACCCTGAAGCTCCCCTTATCCTGTGAAAACAGCATAGGAAAACAACAATTATTTTTTGGATTTTTCTGCCCAAATTTTACCCAATTGAATATTTAAAAAAAGGGAAACTTAGTTTTAATGGTCTGAATGTACCTGATTTTGCAATGTTTATAAACCAACCCTGTCACAAAAACCCATAAAAATTTTCTTTTTATGGGGGCCCTTTTTTATTTTCACTATACATGAGGACAATTGGCTTCTCCCTCATGGGGGGTTTTCCCTTTTCCTTTTTGGGATAAACACTTTACAAAATGGGCTGAACTGATGGACGTCTTTTTTTTTTTCGGGCCTTAAAAACTATGTAAAAATTATTTTTTAATATGGAATAAGTAACTGCCCAATTGCTTTTAAAATTTAAATTTAAAGTTTTTTTAAAACAGTTATTTTTTTATAACCCTTTTTGTATTTAAAATCCCCATATATTTAAAAGGGTTCAAAAACATCAGAAAACTAAAAGGGGGAAAGGGCCAATCTCAAAAATTTTTCCCCTTTAGGAAAGGGTTTACAAAATCAGGGGGGGAGACGGGGCTGTTTTTGCATATGACCCCCCATTCTAGGGGGACCCCCAAGAAACAGTAAGTAGTGGGGTTCAGCAGTACCAGTATTCCCACAGAACAAAGGGAAGAGGTCAATTGTAATTTGTGACCACTTGTTTTCTGAGCTTTAGCCCATCTATCAAATTTTTTGATGGCCTATCCAAAGTTTTTTTCCCAGTCCATACTCTGGGGTAAAACCCACCCCTTTAATCATTTTAAATTAAATGGCCTTAAACTTACGGCGTTTTCCTTGGGGAAATTATCATTCTGTCAATTGTATATTTTTTGGTGAAAGCTTCATCCCACCCCCTTTTAAATTTTTTAAGTTTTTTTCAAAATATGGAAGAAACCCGGGTTTTCCATTTAAATGTCCTCTTTTCTGCGGGTTTGCAAAGATCCCAAAGCCTATGTGCTGTGCTGCAAAAAAACCTGGCTAAAGTGTGGTCACCCTGTGACCCGGCCCTTTAAAAATATTACGGGTTTTTGGGGAACCTTATCTCCCCACCCATAGCAAACTAAAATTTTTAATTTTTTATCATGGTTTTAAATTTTTTTGAAACTGTTCCCTTCATCTAAAAAACAAAAGCCATTAAAAGCTTTTTTGGAAAATTGGGGGCTAACGTACTTTGCCATAAATTTTGGTATGTTGCCTATCAACCGTGTCAATTATTTTTGCTACATCTGATTTTTAAAATTTTGGAAAATAGAAATGGGGTTGGCATGTCACTCATTTTTTTGGGTTTTTTTTTGGGTTTTTTTTTTATTTTTTTTTTTTTTTGTTTTTTTTTTTTTTTTTTTTTTTTTTTTTTTTTTTTTTTTTTTTTTTTTTTTTTTTTTTTGTTTTTTTTTTTTTTTTTATTTTTTTTTTTTTTTTTTTTTTTTTTTTTGTTTTTTTTTTTTTTTTTTAAAATTTAATTTTTTTTTTTTTTTTCTTTTTTTTTTTTTTTTTTTTTTTTTTTTTTTTTTTTCAACAAACAATAGCATCTATAATCCTGCCAGCAACATCTTGATAGCAGCTAAAATCCCCTTTTTTAATTTTAAACCCATATTTTGTTTTCATTTTCCCTTTTTACAAGGGTTCCCTTTTTCCCCCCAAAATTTTTCAACTTTTTTTCCTTTTCTTTCTCCCATTTTTATTGCAAAGCCTCCCAACAACCAAATAATTTAATGGGTTTTTTCTGGAAAACAAATCCCAAAAAGTACAATGTAAAGCTTTTTTTCCCCTTCCCCTAAAAACAGTTTGTTTGGGAAAAAAAGAAGACAATTTTTAAAACTATCTCTGGGCCTGCAGTTTAAATTTTTAATATGTTTTTTCCACAAATTTGCAAGTTAAAAAATTTTTTCAACTTCAGAAGAGAGTGATTTTTTTTCAAAAGGGGCTTTAGAAAGGCACCAAGATGTTTGTTTTCTTTTCTATGCATTCTCACTTTTTATTAAATCCCCGGGGTGCTAACCCCAAAAAAAAATACAAAAATTTGGAAAAAAGGAAAAAAACATCTCCCGGGACTTTTAAAATTAAATTTTCAAAATTATCTCCTTTCCCGATGTCTACTTTTTGTTTTGAAAAAAAACCACATTAGAAGTAAGCCCAGGGACCAAGTAGGTAAAAACAAAGTTGGTGACTGTATTCTGTTTCTATAATGAAACACTGAAATTTTACATGTAATACACCTATATATAGTTAAGATATACTAGTTTCATCAAAAAAAATTTGAAATCAATTTAAAAAATGAGAAAATCAGTAAATAGAGAAACCCATATATTGTATAGACTCATTCAGGCTCCGGGCTTGGGGCCGCCGGGGATTCCCCCATCCCCCCGTCGCCCCCCTCCCCCCCGAGCCCTTTGGGGCCCCGGAGGGCAGTGCGGGCGCTCCCCAATGCCCGGGCCCCGCATCCGGTCACGCACGCCCGGGACCTTTTGTCCCAGCGCCCAGGAGAAAAGGCCCAGATTGGGGACTAAAAGTCCCCGACTCCCGGGGGGTGCCGGTGTTTACGGGAAAACAGCGCCACTAACGCCCGCTCCGGGGATCTCCCGGCAGGCTAAAGGCCAAAAAACCCAAGCCCCCAAGGCGCCCCGGGCCCCTAAATGCTGAACCCGAAAGGCGGCCGGGTACGTTTCCCCTTTACCCGCCGCCTATTCTTTTTTTGGCCCCGTACCAAACCGGCGGGGAGCTCGGAGCGCCGGGGCCTTTGGGTAACGGGAGGCCGGAAACCAGGTGGTTTGGTTTTTTTTTTTTTTTTTTTTTTTTAAACTATCAAAGGGGGGGCCCTGGCTACCATTGGGGGGGCCCTTTGGGTACTAAGGGGGCCCCTGGCTACTAAGGGGGGCACTGGCTTTCTAAGGGGGGCCCCCCCACACTAAGGGGGGGCCCGGCTACTAAAAGGGGCCCCCGGCTACTAAAGGGGGGCCCCTGCTACTAAGGGGGGGCCCCCCGACAAAAAAAGGGGGCCCCCACTACTAAGGGGGGCCCTTGGGACTAAGGGGGCCCCCCACTACTAATTTGGGGGGGCCCGACTACTAAGGGGGGCCCCCGCCAAATAAGGGGCCCCGGCCAAATATTTGGGGGGGGCCCCCGCTACTATGGGGGGGCCCCCTGACTACTATGGGGGGCCCTGGCACTATTTTGGGGGCCCTTGGGTAACCTAAGGGGGCCTTTGGGTAAATATTTTGGGGGGGCCCCCGGGTACTGGGGTTTCCCTTGGGTGCCTTTGGGGGCCCTTACTTAAATATTTGGGGTTTCCCTGGCTCAAATTTTTTCCCCCGGCTCCCAATTGGGGCCCTTTCTAAACCCCAAAGGGGGGCCCCAGACTACTAATGGGGGTGCCCTTTGGGGACTAAAGGGGGGCCCCCGGCTACTAAGGGGGGCCCTAACTCCCAAGGGGGCCCTAACTACTAAAGGGGGCCCCGGCTAAATTGGGGGCCCTTTCAAATAAGGTTTGGGGGCCCTTTTTTACTATGGGGTTCCTGGCTACCCAAGGGGGGGCCCCCTACTATTTTTTGGGGCCCTGGCCAAAATTTTTTGGGGGGGCCGGCTACTAAATGGGGCCCTTTGGGTTTCTATTGGGGGGCCCGGCTACTAAGGGGGCCCTGGCTATACGGGGCCCCTTTTCTATAAGGGGGGCCCTGGCAAAAATTGGGGGCCCTGACAAATATTGGGGGCCCTTCTATATTTTTTTGGGGGCCCCTTTCTACTAAGGGGGGCCCCCGGCTAAAATAAAAACCCTGCCCCCCATAAAAAGGGGCCCCTACTTTCCCCAAAAGGTGCCCCCCTAATGGGGCCCCTGGTTACCCCCAAAAATTTTTTCCCTTTCATAAAAGGGGGCCCTTACTACTAAAAAGGGGGCCCCCTGCTACATAAATGGTTGGGCCCCACAACCCAAAGGGGGGGCCCAAACAAAATAAGGGGAGCCCTTACAAACCAAAGGGGGGCCCTGACTTACCCACCTCTAAATTTGGGGCCCCTTCCCCCCTACACACTGCAAAGGGGAAACCCTTAATTCCCGCACCCTACAAAAGGGGGGGCCTTTACTTACTTCCAAATTTTCTTAAAGGGGGCCCCCCAACTCCCTGTAAAACCCACCTAAAAGAGGGCCCTTTCCTTTTCCTTTTCCCACAAAAATACCCTTAACGCCCGTTCCCCCCTAAAAAACCCTTAAAATGCCCAAAACTCCCCTAAAAGGGCCCTAACGCCTTTATCCCCCTAAAAGAAACCCCTAACTTTTCCTTAAAAATACCTTAAAAAAAGCCTATTTCCCTTTATCCCCACCAAAAGGGGGCCCTTTAAATGCCTGTATACAACCTAAAAGGGGGGGCCCTAACTGCCCGTTTTTAAATCCCCCATTAATCTCCCGGGGGGTTTTTTGGGCCTTTCCCCCCCCTCCAACCCCTTTTTTTACTATGGGGCCTCAAAATTTGGCTTTACCCGCTCTCCCCTCCCCCGGGCCCTTTTATATAGGGTTTGGGGAAAGGGGAAATGATTTTCGGAAAATTAGGATTTTAAATATTTTTTTTAAAATTTTTGGCCGGAAGATTGGGCCCGGGGCCCCTCCCTCCTGGCGTTTTTTCCCCCAAGCAGGAAAAAATAAAAACGAACCCCGGTTTTGGAGAAGGCCACCCCCTCCAAATTTACGCTCCTGGCCCTGGGAAAGGGTTATGTTACTTTATATATTCCCCTTTCTTAAACCTTTAAAGTTTACCCGGCTTTTTCCCGACCACTGTTTGGTTTTCAAAAATTGGGGGTGTTTAAATTAAAACCCTTTCCCGGTTTTCTGGGCCTCTATGTTTTTGGGCTTCTATATGGGGGGGTTGGGGTTATTCCCTTTGGGTGGTGCTGACCCC
This sequence comes from Phyllomedusa bahiana, assembly GCA_025379985.1. Lineage (NCBI taxonomy): Eukaryota > Metazoa > Chordata > Amphibia > Anura > Hylidae > Phyllomedusa > Phyllomedusa bahiana. The sequence goes on along the minus strand of JAODAL010023918.1, from coordinate 42,817 downwards.
CCTAAGGTTTTTTCCTATATTTTTGGTTTTGTAAAGGTTTTTTACCCCAGGGTTTTGCTTACCACTAAGTTTCGCTATAAAAAAAGGCGTTTTTGTAAGGGTTTTTATTGGCATTAGTATAGGGGTTTGGGGTACATGTTTTCCCTGACTTTTTAAGATTTAGGGAACCCTGACCCTGTTAAGGAGTTTTCACTTCTACCTTTTTTTGCTGGGGATTTTAAATTTAAAGGGGGCGAGGTGGGGACCCAAGGGAAACTTTTAGGGTATTTGGGATGTGGGTGGAGGGCAATGGGTTTTGGGGCTACTTAGCCCCCGTGTTTTATTTAAATGCCAGACCGACATTTTGTTAATACAGATATTTACTCACTTGCCCATTGTCTAAACCCTTTAAAAGTTCTGTTTTTCACACTTTTACTAAGTGGGGTTTAAAAAAGGCCTTTTAAAGTCCCCGAGATTTCCATAAAATTTTTTTTTACTACATAGGGGGGGGCCCCCAAGATCCCCTCCCCTGGGGGGTCCAGACCCCCCAGTTTCCCAAAACCCGGAAATCATTTCAGTATGAATACAAGGTTTTTAAACAAATACATTTGTTTAGCACTATAAGGGGGGTGTTCACAAGGGGTTTTTTTTGGACGGATTTCACCCATAATTTTTCCCCCCTACTTCGGGGAATTTTGGGGGTGTCCCTCCCCCGTTTTGTTTCCCTTTAAAAACCAAAAGTTTTCATAAAAGAACCCATTCATACCGTTTTTCCTCTCCCTGTCCCCAAATAAAGGGGGGCGGGAGAAATTTTTACATGCATTTTTTTTCCCCCGGGAAACCGCCCCTGGGGTAATTTAATGTCTATTTTTTCCAGTTAGCGGGCCCGCCCCCCCGCCCCCCCTTCCAAGCAAAACTGTAATTGCCCGGGGAAATCTGTCCCGCAAACACTTGGAATAACCGTTTTTAACTCCTTAACAAATTAAAAAAATGTCCTGGGAACCCCTTTCATTTTTAATGATATTCTAATTTTTTTAAATGCCCTATAAAATAGTTTTAAAGGGGTTTTTTTGCCACAAAGTTAAAAAATTTATGTGAGAAGTTTGGGAAAAAAAATAAAAAAAAATTTTTTACCATTCCTCATTTTAAAAATTCTGCACCGTTTTTGTTTTGTGCTTCCCCTTTAGTACCCATTTTTTATACCCTTTTCTCCAGGGGTACACCCGGGCTGAGAGCCTTTCCCAGTCCCCGGTCGGGACAAACTCAACATACCCCTCTCCCCTCAGGGAGCTAGTTTAATTTTTCCAAAAAACCCCAGGTGCTGGGCACTCTACTCTCATCCCCTGTACTCCCTTAAAAAAATTTTTCAAAAGTGTTAAATAAATAAAAAAAAACCTAAATTAGGTTTTGGGGCATTTTATAAAGAAAAAAAAAAAAGGAAAAAGGTTTTTAAGGGTTTCCCGCAAGGGGGTTTAACCCCCGGACCCCCTTGGGGGCCTGGAACAAAAAAAATTTACCTCCACCCACTCACAAAAGCTTTTCATAAGTCAAACCTTTCCCCCGACTACCCGGGGGAAAGGCCTGGTTTATTGTCCCAATTTTCCGCAAGGCACATAATTAAACAAACAAATCACACACGCCCCCTTTTAGCACACAGAGCTGAAGACTGGTTTTTTGGGGGTTGGAAAAAACAGATCGTGGCAAAACCCCTTTAAAAGGAGGACTCAATGTTCATGCAAAATTTACCCTTTTTCTATGAATTCAGAACTCACTGCATTTTTTAAACCTTTTTTGAGAATTTTATTTTCACTGTACAGGGTGCTTCTTAACAGCGCTGTCATCTTGACCCTTCCTTTTTATTTCTCCTGCCCGGGGTCCTTAAACAATCCACTGATATTGTTTTCCCAGTTTGGTACCCGGTAATTTTAGGGGTTTCCCAGGGAAGGGCCCCCCTTTAAAATGTATGGGCCGTGAAGTTACAAAATCACTTTTTGGAAACTTTTTCTCCCAAAAAACCCAAGCATATGTAGGCATGTAACAGGGATTCCCACTGTTTATGGCTGAACAATAAATTGTTTTTATTCTTAATAGCGGCATGAACACTTTTGAAGTGGTCCTTGGGTTGTTGTGTTCCACTAACCTTGGGCCCCTCCCCGCAATTTTTACCTAACTTCTTGGGGTGAAAAACCACATTTAAGTTTTTTGTTAACCCAGTTATTATAATGCTTTATGAGTTATGTTTTTAAAAATTTTAAAAAGAAAGGGTCCCCCCTTTTTTCCACCTATTTCAGTTGAAAATTTTTTAAAACCTTAAAACGGCCAAACTTCACTATATACAGAACCCCAAAAAAGTTTAAAAATGATATTTAAAAAGAGTGACACCTGAAAAAGACTTTTGGGGGGTTCTCAAAGGGCCCGGCCAAGCCATTCAAGTTTTCCCCCAAAAGCAAAACTTTTAACCCCCCCTCAAAAATTGCTAAAAAATCGGGAAAAAAAAATAACCGCTCCAAACTTGGGCCTTTTGGGAAGCCATTTCCGGGCCCTAAAAAAACATTTATTCCCAAAAATAATTTTGACCCTAGTAATTTAAAGGGGCTTTTTGGTTGTGTGCTTACAAATATTAAAGTGTTTTCATAAAATTTCCAAATAAAGCCTTGCCCCTTTTGAAGCCAAAAAATTTTCCCGAGCTTCCTCCGCTAAGCAAGGCTGTCTCAGTTCCCAATTTTCAAAACCGTGTGTTTGGGCATTGGGGAAATTTAAAGTAGGGATTTTAAGCCAGTGCAAATTAGAGCTGAATTGTCAAAACAGCTTATTAAAATAGCTGCTGAGTTGGGGATGGCTAAAACCTTTAGCCTTGGGCACACAGTGTACCTTTTCAAAAAATTTTTCCCAATGTGTTTTTTAAAAACATATTAAAAATTTTTGTGACATTGAACTTTCCCCTTTTAGTTTGACAGGAAATGCATTATCATAAAAACTAGAACAGATTCTAGGCAGAGAAATATAAAATTTCTCTAAATGGCGCTGTCTTTATATCATGATTGATTCCAACCACAGCTGGCCAAACTAGATTAAAAAAATTCCAAAGATTAACATTTTCAAATTTAAAGCTTTCCCCCCAATTTTTTAAAAATACAAAAGGCCTAAGTATTCATATCAATCTATTTTTCAAATTTGGATTAAAGGGAAAATCATCTGAGAAGGTAAGGTAAGGTAAGGTAAGGTAAAAATAATCAATTAGATAAGCTAGATTTTAAAAGGGTTATATGAGATTAGGAAAAACATGGCTGCATTATTACAGAAACAGCGCCATTTTTGTGGATGGTATGTGTTTGGTAAAATTTTCAGGGTCAGCCTCAAATTTAGTCTATTTTTTGGGCAAAAATTTTTAAAATTTTAAAGTCATATCAAAGATTACCAAACCAGGGATCGTGGGGCAAAAAATATTTCAAGGTTTTTCTTTCTACATTCTGTAAACACAAAAAACCCAAAACGGGTCAATTAGAAAAGAAATACTGCATACAGATTTAAAGTAAGGTTGGGAAAATTCCAGCAATATTTAGTAAATTTCCAAGGGACACAAAAAGTTGCAAGAGAAAACACGAGTATTTATTGAAAATTCATTGAAAATTGGGTTTTTTTGAAAAAGTTGATTCCTTTTTTCTTCCTCCATAAAAAAGGGGGTGTACAACCTAAAATTTAAAGTAATCCAAACCAATTTAAATTTCAAAGAAAAATTTTGTCAGTTTCCAAATTTAGGTGGGATCTTGGAAAAAGGAAGAAGGTAAGTGGTGGCCCGAGAGGAGCCAGTGAAGCAGCATACTTTATTGGTTTTGGGTTGCATTTCCTTCCTTGGGGGGGTTTAATCCCTAAAGGGGTGGTAGGGGGGGGGGGGGGTGGGGGGGGGGGGGGTTTAATTTGGAAATTTTAAAAAAAAAAAAATTTTTAAATTGTGTTTTTTTTGAAAACCCGGGGGAGGATTTAATAATTTTTTCTTTTAAAATTTGTGAAGATAATTTTGGGGGGGGGGGGTTTAGTTTAAAATTTTTTGGGGGGTGGGAAATTATTCTTTTTTTTGGAAAAGAAAAAAAAGTTGAAAAATAAGGGGGTGGTTTTAATTTTTTAGGAGTTTTTTTGAAAAAAGAGGGGGGGAAGGGGTTGGCAAGGGGAAGTAAAGGGGGGGGGAGTTGGAATTTTCAGGGGGGGGGGTGGGGGGAAAAATTTTTTAAAGGAAAAGGGGGGGATGTTTATTAGTTTAGAGGGGGGTTTAAAAAAAAGGGGTGGGGTAAATAAAAGGGGGTGTGGGGGTTAAATTGTTTTGGGGTTTTTAAAAAAAGGGGTTTTTGTGGGGTTTTTGGTTTTTAAATTAAAGGGGGATTTTTTTTTTTTAAAAGGGTTTAAAAAGGAAATTGGTGTGTTGTAATTTTTTTGGGGGGGGGGTTTAATTGGAAATTTTTTTTGGGTTTTTTAATTTTTTTTTGTTTGGGCCCTTTTAGGATATTTCTTTTACATCTGAATACCTAACTGAATTTAAAATTTTCAAACCTTGGGATGAACAAAAAACCCTTTCAGACAGCAAAAATTTTTGGCTGGGAAAAAAACTCAAAAATTAGATATACTTGCTGTTTTTCTTTTAAATTATTGGAAACCCGTAAGCCCCAATCAGGGTTTTGATGCTTTTCAGCTTTTAAATTTTTAAACCCTTTTGGGGGAAAATTTAGAAAGAACTCTGGACCAGCACTGTTGGGGCATTTTTAAAATCTTTCCTGGGTTTTTTCCTTTTTTTAATTTGCAGTTTTGTTTTTTTGTATATCCTGTTTTATCCCCCCCCCCCCCCTTTAAAAACAGCAAATGGTGCCGACACTACTCTTTACTTTTGTTTTCCAAAAAACACAAACCAAAAGTTTATGCTTCTATGAGCTAAATATTGTATAAGACATCTTAAATATTAAAGATTATTTAGCTAACACTTAAATTGATTTTTAAAGACCATTTATAAAATTTTATACTAAAACAAACTGCCTTGGGTTAACTTAACGGGCTAGATCGGGGATCCTCAAAACCCGCGGCCCCCAGCGTTGGGAAACTACCCCCCCATCATGCATTTTTTTTTCATCTTTTAAAAGTGGGGAAAAGATGGGGGTGGAAAATTTTCCCCAACCCGCCCCAGGGGGCCCCCCATTTGAGGATGCTGGTCTAGATTCCCAAGCTCTCCTTTCCCTTTGGCATAAATTCCCGGGTAAATTTATTTATTGTTTTTTTAAAGTAAACCATTAAATTTTTTAAAATTTTTTTCCAGTTTTTAAAAAGATACAGAAAAAGAAAAGCACAAAATACCAATAAAAATGCCAAATGAATAGGGATCAATTTAGTGATTATACTATAAATACAGTGACACTGCAGATGTAGCAAAGCTTAACTTTACATTTAACACAGTATCATACTTGTGGCACATACCATTTTCTCAACACTTTTGATGCTAAGATAAAAATATTTTCTGAAATAAAATTATATCCCCACAATCCTTTTCTTTTCTTCTGTATGTGTAGGGTATAAACTACTCAAAAGAACACAATTAAATCCAGATATTTCAAAGCTGTTCAGATGGCACATTACATTGTTAAATTGTGCTAAAATGTGTTAACAAGTTTTATATCTGACTGCTGTAAAGTATAAACCCCGCAAAATAGTTTGATCTTTTATTCCAAGCTGATTTCAAATTGTTAAGCTGTTGTCCAAAATTGCCAAAAAATAGTCCCCAACAATAACTTAGGGCTAGAGTTTTTTTTTGTTTTTTTTAAACACATTTTTACATGTGAACTTGCACCGCACTTCCAGACCAAAGTCGCTTCCAGTCCAACATCACTTCTGGACCTACATCACTTGGGGGTTAGGGCTATTATTATTATTTATTTCAGAGTGCCCTTGGTTCCAGGGCGCTGTACATTCGGGTTTCATACATAACATAGGTCAAACAAGTACAAAGGTGACATATTAATAACTAACAACTGGTACAGAAGGAGAGAGGTCACTGCCGTGAGGGCTTATAATCTACAAGGAAGGTGGGAAGAGACAGAAGGTGAGGGTCGAACATGTTTGTGGAAGGTGTAGTGACAGCAAGGTTATTGTTAGTTAGAGGCATTCCTGAAGAGATAAGCTTTCAGGTTGCTTTTGAGGCTGGTGAGAGTGGTGGAGAGTCTGAGGTGTTGGGGCAGCGAGGTCCAGAGTGTGGGGGAAGCACGAGAAAAGTCTTGGAGACAGTTATGTAAGGAGCTGATAAGAGGAGAGCAGGGAAGAAGGTCCTGTGAGGAGCGGAGATTACGTGAGTGGAGGTATCTGAAGATTAAGGCAGAGATGTATGGAGGGGAGAGGTTATGCAGAGCCTTGTAGGTCACGGTTACTAACTTGAACTGGATTCGCTGGGCAATGGGAAGCCAGTGAAGGGATTGGCAGAGGGGAGAGGTAGAGGAGAGAGGTGAATCAGACGGGCGGCAGAGTTAAGTATGGATTGGAGGGGAGCGAGGGTGCTAGCTGGGAGGCCACAGAGAACGATGTTGCAATAGTCTAGTCGTGAGATGACGAGGGCATGGATTGGTATTTTTATGCTTTTGAAGTTAAGGAATGAGCTGATACCGGAGATATTTTTTAGGTGGAGGCAGCAGACAGAGGTGAGGGTTTGGATGTGCGGTTTGAAGGACAGATTGGAGTCAAGGGTTAACCATAATCCTTATGTTGTACTAATTGTATTAACCAGAAGTTATTTTAGATTAAAAGTAATGTCACATCAGAAGTATTGTCAGACCAAAGCTCAGTGGAAGTGGAAGTTCATGCATTAAAATACGTGAAGAACCCTAAACCTAACTTAAGGTTAGGTTAAGGGCTAGAATAAAACTTCTTGCATAAGTTTGGGCGAATCATTGTTCAATCACATAGGGATCTATTTGGGCAACACTACTGCTGAGTGATCTAGTTTTTACAATTCTACTCTAATTAAAGCTTTTGTGTTAACAATAAAATAGCATTCAGCCTTTTCCTACTTTGTAACTGTCATGATTATGTATTATTATAGCATTATTATAATTATAGCGGTAATGTGTCCCCTGGTATCTACAGGTACGATAGCGTAGTCAACATTCATCTGACGCGCATTGTGAACGTGAGTGGTATTAACAGTAAGAACTACAGACAGCATTAATCAACCAATCTGCAGCCTCATTTTTCTCCAGGCCCCCATATATTTCAACATACGAAGGAAATCGATTGTGTCAGTTCATACAATTACACAGCTTAATTTTTCAAGCTTGTACATTTGTCACATGGATTTTCATTCCAACACTTAAACTTTCCATTGTTAATACAGTAATGAAAATGGAAAGTGTAGTAAGTCATGATCCAGGATGACCTTCAGCCATTCCACATTTGCTATCCAGGTTGTTACATTTTACATCATAGTAATAAGTATATTGACTATACAATTAAAGGACTGTCACAGATTACAGTCTCTGTAGTGTGGGTTTTTTGTTAGCTGTATTAATTGTATATATGCATGCAGGCAAACTTAAAGACGACCATCCATTAAAAATGGCCAAAGAAGATGGCCAGTGCACATAGTTTATGATGTAATTGGAAATCTGTCACATGAAATCTGGTCTGGATAAAAGGGTGGTTTCACCATGGATATAGATTACATAATAAACTACAAGACATAAATATACTCCAGTCATATTCATTTAAAGTCTCGTATATGAAGGACCTTGAGATGTGTCCACTTTAACCACTCCACAAATTTCCTTAAGGACTCTAATTTTCAAGTATATTTAATACAGTATTGCAACATATTGTCAGAATCTCTTATGGGTTGCAATTCACATCAAATCATATTACAAAATCATGTTTTTTCCAGAGCTGGTCATCTCGCAGCACTCATCTCAGCTTATATTGAGTTAACAGGAAAGTTAAAATAGGACACATTGGTTTAGAAGCTGGATTTAGATTTGAGTACAGAATATAAGTACTCTTTACAAATATTATGCTATGCAATACAATCTCCATACAGCCATTATTATTCACATTCAAGGAAATGCACAAAACAGCTATATCCTGTGTATACCATTTGCTTAGCAAACGTTATTGGACTAAAGAAGTGTTCATTGACTATGCATTGTTCATGATCTGTGGATGTAAGGTTGATGTACATTCTGATGTTTTATTGTCTGGTCAGTTCCGTCATTTATTCACATTTTTATTCTCCTAACAAGAAAGGTTTCCCATCCATTCCTTTTTTCATGTTATACAATCATTCGTTCAGGTGTGCTAAAAACAGAGAATTGGAAGCAAAGCAAATTTTGCTCCTGTCAGTTCTTATTTACCTTCTTTGAAAGCGACATGGCCTCCAAGACAAAATTGAGAATAGCTGACAGTAACAAAGTGGCTCTTCCTTGCATCCCTGTTAGCATTCAGTTGCAGTGATCAGATCAACCCAGATTGGACACTGGGGCATATTTCATCAAAATGGCACCAATGTATATGCTAACACAACCAGACAACCCCTTTAATTAATAAAACATCCCTATACATTTTATTATTCTCTACTATCTCATGTTTCCTGACATCATTCAGATTACTTTTATCTCTTAAATATTTTCCTTTTAGGACTTTCTCTCCTAGCCACTTTTTTTTTAATGAAATTAGTATAGGTGCAGGCTGGTGTGGCAGCTAAGCAATGTAAAATACAACACAATAACAGCAACACTATGAACACCAAAAAAAATTCAAAAAGAATATAGGAATATATTCCCTTTGACTGTTTTTTAGTTGTTTATAGAGTGTTGCTGATATTGTGTCGTGTTTGCATTAAAGAGAACCTGTGACATTGAACATGCTATCGGATCTGCTGGTAGCATGTTATAGAGTGGAAGGAGCTGAGCAGATTGATATTCAGTAGAATTTGTATTTTATTAAATTAAATCCCTGCTCATTCTAGGCTGAGCCCAGTGGGCGGTATTTTCAGTGAATTAATCTCCCAAAAAATGGGACTCTCGCAAGAGAACAGAGAGAGTGACTATTAATCACTATATTTAAAGGTAGTTATTCCTTTAGAAGTAGGAAGGGAAAAATTGAGAGGTGAGAAATCAGGTTTTTAAATAGTGTGTATAGAGGTTAAGTACATAATAAAAGTTACGTTTTAGTGTTTTATACATAGAGAACTGATAGAGTTTAAGTTTGCCTATGGCAAAATAGTAAATATACACTCACCGGCCACTTTATTAGGTACACCATGCTAGTAACGGGTTGGACCCCCTTTTGCCTTCAGAACTGCCTCAATTCTTCGTGGCATAGATTCAACAAGGTGTTGCAACGATGCTCAATTGGTACCAAGGGGCCCAAAGAGTGCCAAGAAAATATTCCCTACACCATGACACCACCACCACCAGCCTGAACCGTTGATACAAGGCAGGATGGATCCATGCTTTCATGTTGTTGACGCCAAATTCTGACCCTACCATCCGAATGTCGCAGCAGAAATCGAGACTCATCAGACAAGGCAACGTTTTTTCCAATCTTCTACTGTCCAATTTTCGATGAGCCTGGGCAAATTGGAGCCTCAGTTTCCTGTTCTTAGCTGAAAGGAGTGGTACCCGGTGTGGTCTTCTGCTGCTGTAGCCCATCTGCCTCAAAGTTCGCCGTACTGTGCGTTCAGAGATGCTCTTCTGCCTACCTTGGTTGTAACGGGTGGCTATTTGAGTCACTGTTGCCTTTCTATCAGCTCGAACCAGTCTGCCCATTCTCCTTTGACCTCTGGCATCAACAAGGCATTTCCGCCCACAGGACTGCCGCTCACTGGATGTTTTTTCTTTTTCGGACCATTCTCTGTAAACCCTAGAGATGGTTGTGCGTGAAAATCCCAGGAGATCAGCAGTTTCTGAAATACTCAGACCAGCCCTTCTGGCACCAACAACCATGCCACGTTCAAAGGCACTCAAATCACCTTTCTTCCCCATACTGATGCTCGGTTTGAACTGCAGGAGTTTGTCTTGACCATGTCTACATGCCTAAATGCACTGAGTTGCCGCCATGTGATTGGCTGATTAGAAATTAAGTGTTAACGAGCAGTTGGACAGGTGTACCTAATAAAGTGGCCGGTGAGTGTAGTCTTTTCAGTGACTGACAGTTATCTCTGTGGGCAGTCTATCACTGATGACACTGCCTTCTGGACTCCTTAACCCAGAATACTCAGGGACTTAAATTAATAAAAGTCCTTTGCTCTGCTGCCAGCAGATCAGCTAGCATGTTCAATGTGACAGGTTCCCTTTAAATACTCAACAATATATTAATAACTGTGCTATAAATCTTTATATTACTTTAACCAATTTTATCCACTTTATGATGTTCTCCCATTGTGCAAGCCCATTGATGTAATCCTATAATTACTCTGCACTTTTAATCAACCACAAAACAACAGAAACCTTTCTGCACCTTTGAGCACAATGATTTTAAATGACAGAATTAAAAGAAAGACTTTATTTAGCGCTTTATACTTCCTACTTAGTGTTTCAATCTCCGATTAATAGACTATGTGCATTACATTGAGCTCGCTCATGTATGCACTGCTTAATCACTTAACGGAAGCTGATACGCATTACCAAACAGTAATCATTTTGCAAGGAATTAATTATTGGGCCATATATTTAATTTGTTCCTCTGTTTAACTCTTATGCTCCTATGAAATATAAAATTCTAACCACTCAAGAAACTAGTTTGTAAATTGGTGAATCTCGACATCTTCAAACCTTACCTTATAGTCAACATTTTTGAGGGGGTTTGACCTGACAGTTTATGAAATAGATTACGGTATGCTTCGCTGAATTTGTATAATACAACAGGGCAAACTCTTGCAGAGATGTGGGCAGGAATTTACTGCAGTCTCCACTAGTTTATGTTGTATCTCATCTGCTCTAAATCTCTAGATCAGCACATTACTGCTATATTATACTGCTATATAATATGTAGATTAATAAGAGGCGGCTTGAGTATAAAGAAATTCACTAGGTGTATAAGATTTCATTATATAATATACACGTTGAAGGGGTGCTAAATACAGTCAGATCGTAGCACATGAGTCCCCCTCAGGTATTTTCAATTTTCAACATGCGTTCTACTCCTATGTATTAGATTGCTCAACACTTTTCATGTGCCTGCACTAAATATACAGTTTATATTTTTATGACATGGGCATGGAAATATTAAATGGTATATGCGCTTCGGTAAACATTTATTACATGTATACATGTACTTTTGATTAGTCACTGTTTGACCGAATTCGTGAAAAAAAATCAGATTTGGAGCATCCTGAACCTGAATTTTTTTCACTTTGACCCTAACCTAAACCCAATCCTAATCCTGACTGTAAGGCCTCGTTCACACGGCTTATTTGGGCACGGATTGGCGCCGTACTCCGCGCCGGATTTGCGCTTCAATACGGCGCCAATCCGTCCCTGTCATTACGGTAATCCACTGCTCTCATAGAGAACAGTGGATTCCGTCGCTCCTTCCCGCTCGCCGAATCCGCCGGGCGGGGAGAAAGTGACATGCACATTATCCAGGCGCAATACGCACCATGGATAATGCAAGTCTATGGGGCCGGGGAGCTGCGGCCCCGCCCCCGCCCCGCCTTTTATTCACGGCGGATTTGTGAGCTCAATACGGCTCACAAATCCGTCGGGAATAAGCCGTGTGAACACGGCCTAACTGTAATCCTAAACTTAACCCTAAATTGGGGTTTGGGTTTTTTAATTGGTGTGCATGACTTAACTTACCAGACTCTGTCACCTCCAATCCCTTGGTGGTCATGCTCTAATGTCACTTCCGTCATAATATCACATTAGGAACCCTAACGTGACACAGGATCAGAAGTGACATCAGATGTGATGTTGAATAGAAAGTGATGTCATAGCAAGAGTGCAGTAGGACCAAAGGCAATATTAGCACTGCTAAACTAAGTCTTGTAGAACAGTTACAAATCCTGAACTCCAATTTACAGTTAAGGTGGATTTTTTGGTAGTTGTGACAAAAATCAATTTAGACTGAACCCAAACAGATAAGCTTGGCTTTGAGTTGAATTTGACTTTGAGCCAAAAAGAAAGTTCAGTGCTAGCCTTGGTTAACCAATTCAAGACAGGGCCATTTTCCTCCGTTCATTATCAGATACCTTTTCTTTTTTTCAGTTCACGCAGGTTTGAGCTACATTTGCTCCCTTGTCATCGGTTTTCCATGATACATAGAGCTTTATTTGTATGGATTTTTTTTTTTACAATTAAATTATAAATTGTAAAAAGTGTAAAAGTAAAAAACAGAAAAATGTTTCTGTATTCACATTTTTTTCTATCTTTTAACAGCAAAACATGCCCCGACAGTAAAATTATTACTAGACATTTTTGTATTGGTGCTACAAACTGTAGTTTAGGTTGTGGGGTGGTACAAAAAGCTATGGTATTGACTATTTATTTTTTTATTTTGTCTTGTATTTTTTAAACTTTATGTTACTAATTGTGCTCCCTATATAGGGAGTGGGGGCATTTTTACAAAACAATTTTTTATTGCTTTTTTCCCCTGAAACTGAGGATGACAATTACTGGGGGTAAAAAGCCTCCAAAGATACAATGCAGAGCTGATATTAGTAATAGCTGCTAAGACCCAGCAGCTCCTGCAGTTAATTGGCACTGGTGAGCGTATGATCACCAGGGGCAGTCTCAGTAAGAGTCTTATAGTTGCCTGTTAAACTATATGAACAACACTCACTGAGCTCTGCAGTGACAAGGATGGCATTAAACTGTTTCTTTCTTGTCTTGAAAGAGCTTAGCCGACACTCTTAGAGAAGGTCGTTGCAGAGTCACACACGGCGCCTGGAAACTTGAAGTCATTTGGCAGTCCTCATGCAGTTAAAATATATTTAATGTATTTCTCTTTTAAGAAGACTTTTGTGAATCAGGTTAACGCAGCTGTGCCTCCATGTCTACAGATTTATAACAAATGATGCATATAGTCTGATTTTCTATTTATATCTTGCTATTGCTTAACTACACCTGCATACTGTAGAGGCATTTAAGGTCGAATTAGTTAATGGATAGCATGTATAGCATGTATTCCTATGGAAAATTTCCAGATGCACTGCCTACATTTGATGAGGAGGATTCACAGGGAATACCCAATGAGCTCTGAACTTGCATATTCAAAAGCATGCATGCTTGCTTAAAAAATACATGTTTCAGTCAACAATATAGTGCAAATAGGATCTCTGTCCTTCCAGATACATTATTTCTGACATATGATTTTCAACAACAAGGGTGTATATACTGTATATATATATATATATATATATATATATATATATATATATATATACATACACACATCAATCATGATTAGGGATTGTGAAAACACTACAAATGTGGTGTGTTGTTTTACATAGATCAAAACTGTACATTTTACACAAATCATCGAATGTCTTTATAGGCAAAACTGAGGATGATAATTTATATTCTGTTACAGAATTTTATTCTGTGCAAAGTCCTTCTACATAAAAGATTTGAAGCTTGGCAAAAATGTAGTTTTAGGCTTCTGAATGTAATTAAAGTAAGGCTGCACTGTAACATTAACATAATCTATACATCTTGTCTATCACCAATGTTTTGGGTATCATCAGAATCAGTTTATGATATAGTATCTTGAGGACATTCAATTAAATTGAATCTTAATCTTTTAGCTTCTCTTTCTATCATCTTTCAGTTGTTTTCAGTTTAACGCAAAGCAGTCAACATCCAGAACCCAAATTTTTGTGGCCATAATTGATGGCCATCAAATCAGTTAAAAATTCCTAACCGTAACGCCAATTTGGGGTTACAATTCCAGAAGGTTTTTTTTTAATGATTTTTGTCAAAAATCGATTTAAGCCAACCGATCCAAAGCACCTGGATCAGGTTGAGTTTGACCCGAGACGAATGTGCAACACCAGTTACAAATTCTCCGTAATTATCCTTTTTGCTGTTTACTTCTTTTTTTCTGCATTAAATCACTTTCTATTGTTACATGGCAAAAATCAACAATGAGACTGCTAGAGGATGTTCACACAGCATTCATACATGCTTTGGACCCCAAACGGACCCAAACACTCATCTAACAATGTGCAGTGTGATTTACATTAGTTTCAATGTAAAGCAAGTACTGGCGTTCAGACAAGTAATCACCGATGCGTGTTTTACATGCATCTTTGATGCGTCTTTCGGATCCATTCAAAGAATTTACATGTCAATTTTGATCCATTTGACGCAGGAGATGCCATATTTAAACTATATGGTGCATTTCTGCTGCAGAGAAAACACATCCAAACACGCACCACACTTTGGGTAATGTATGTCTTTGGTTACATTTTACGCATCACTTTTTAATCCGTTTTTCGGATTGAAAAACGGATTACAAAATGCTGTGTGAACTACCCGTACAGTTGATAAATCTTATTATTCTTAACAGGTGTCTGTATCATTGCAGTTTACAAAAGGCATTTTGCCACGAAGTAAAATTGATGTGGGAAGCTTGCAAGTTAAATAATAATTTGACAGGGTAGCAATTGTGATGGCTACATAATTGGGTCTAGACATCTCAAAAGGCAAGACAACCATTGGACTGGCGACAGGAAGGTGGGCACAAGTTTCATTGATGCTTGTGTTGATTGAATGCTAGTACATATGGTCACATAAAAGAACGACTAAGGTTAATGTTGGTTATGATCAAAAGGTTTCAGAATACACGTTGCATTGCAGCTTGCTGGATATGAAGCTCTGTAGCTAAAGGCCAGACAGAAAGCCACTGCCAAAGGCTACAATGGACATGTGAGCATCAGAACCTGACCATGAAACAATGGAAGGAGGGGGCTTGGTCTGATGAATCGCATTTTCTTTTAAATTATGTGAATGTGAATGGCTAGGAAACTTTGGGTTCTGGAAATTATGTACTACCACTGTAACAGAATAAGTATTCCCCTTGTAATGGTATTGGCCTCTTTCAGCAGGATAATTCACTCAGCCTCACTACAAAAATTGTTCAGGAACGGATTGAAGAACAAGACAAAGACTTTAAAGTGTTAACTCACTTTCTAGATGTCAACATGATTGAGCATCTACATGTTTCTTAGATCTCAATATTACAGAGCATCTGTGGGATGTGCTTGAAAACAAGGTGGGGCTAACTTGGAACTTACAGAACTTGAAGGGGTTTTCTCACTACATTGATTCATCTTACCTCAGTCCTGTTTTCTTGGTTTTCTTTTGAATTCAGGGGCGTGTTTACTGGCTTCCACTAGGCTGCAGTAGAAGCCAGGTCTGTAGCTATAGCAACCAGTGCTGGTAGCCTATAATGAGCGATTGAACAGGTCTGTAGCTATAGCGACCTCATACAAGATGGGATATCTCAGAATAGGTAGGACACTGTTAATGGACTATATTGCAAAGTGACTTGTTTTTGAAAAATCTGTAACACAAAAAGCAATCCTTGTAGTTAGACAACCCCTTTAAAGGACCTGCTGCTTATGTCCCAGTATCAAATACTAAGGGACACAGTCAGAGGTCTTGTGGAGTTTATGCCTCAACAAAGCAAATCTGTTTGGCAGCACAAGATAGGCCTACATAATATTAAGCAGGTGCCAATAGGATTATATTTATGTTATGAACCAGGCTACAGTACATTGACTATTATTAGTGCATCAGTGAACCAGGCTTTTTGTCTACTTCAAAACATTTACTCTTGTGCAAGGTAGTACACAGTTACACAGGCCAGTTTTTAATAAAATAAAGTCCTGATTAGAATGATCATTAATCTGATTGTTGCTGCTTTCCATTTCTAGTTGTTTTCTCACCATGATGTTACAGAACCACAGCCAGCTTCAGAATCATGCTTCTTTACTCTTCCAGGGTAGGCTGTGGGTGGTTTTATAGCAGTGATTGCACTGACATGACAACAGGAGATGTAATCTATAGTGCAGAAGGTTAGTTCAGAGCTCAAAGTAAACAATCAAAAGTAATTCATCTCCTTTGCTTATTAGAGAAAACATAGTCTGTTCTCAATCTGCGGTCATGCCCTGCTTTCTGTCTAATCAGGAAGGAGGAGTAGTAACCAGAGAAACCTGCATGCACTCAGAGCAGATAAAATCTCTCTTATCTCCTGATCAAGGTAAGTAGCATTAAAAGAAGAATGCATTTAGAAAAAGTGTTTAATTACATGTCTCTACATGTTAAAAGCTAATCTCTGTAGTGAGAAAACCCCTTTAAATAAAATAAATCTAGAACTTAAAAGAACATCACGAATATACTTGAAAAACATCCTTTTGGGGACATATATGAAAACTGTCTAGGTAAACGACTGTCTTTGTTGCCCATAGCAACCAATCAGAGCTCCCCTTTAATTTTTTTCAGAGCACTATATGAAATGAAACCTGAGCTCTGATTAGTTGCTATGGGCAACAAAGAAAGTCTTTGATGTAGACAGTTTTCATACATAAGGCCCATAGATTTTACATAGAGACTAAATAGCCAACATTTTTAAAAGGTAGATCTTTACTTTGAAAGCATGATAAGATGTAGTATCAGATAATAAAAAAATTACACTATATTAAGCAAAGACAACAACATTTTTGTTAAAACATTTAAAGCACTGGACCTCAGTTATGAACACTGTCTAAGCGTAAGACCAATTACAGCTTAGCTTTTATTTGTTTTACTGCTCTGATTGGTTGCTCTGATTGAAAGCTGAGCTCTGATTGGTTTCTACGGGCAACAAAGGCAGCTTTACGCTTAGACAGTTTTCATAAATGTGGCCTATTGTTTTGTGATCTTCTCAGAGATCCAACATTCTATGTTAACTAATGTGTTAAAAAACTTTAAATAGGCTAGGGTTCTGCTCCAGGAGTTTGTAAATCCAAAACATAAAAAAAAGAATTTTATAATAGGTGGAGTGTAAGGCTAGGTTCACACGGCTTAATTGCGGGACGTAATTACACCCCGCAATTACGCCGTGTGGCCGGGGGCGGGAGCGGGGGAGGCAGCTGTTTAACCCCATAGACACCACGTGAACATGGCCGTGACATCTAAATGAATGGGAAACGATGCTGTGCACTATTCCTCACTCTGATCGGGGCCCACGTGGTGAGATCGAAGGGCCCTGAATGGCTTGCATGGCAGCTGGAAGCCTGGTGAAGGCTTCCATCTCTGCCATGTTTTCTTCTTTACTACTAGTAGTAAAATCGCCACATTTGTACACCCGATTGCATTGTGTTACAATGTGTTAGGGTGTATAAACAATTGCGCCCCCTAGTGGTGAAGTACCCTAGGGGGACTCAAACTTAAAGAAAAAAAAATGTTTTGCCATTTTACAAATAAAAAAATAAAATCAAAAAGTTACACATAATTGGCATCGATGCATCAGAAAATGTCCAATATATTAAAATTTAACATCATTTATCCCGTACGCTGAACACTGTAGATGAAAAAAATTCCACGTGCCAAAATTGTGGTTTTTTTTGGTCATTTCACCTCCCATAACAATTGGAATAAAAGTGATCAAAAAAGTTGCATGTATTCCAAACTGGTACCAATGAAAAGTACACTTCAGCCCGCAAAAAAAATGCACTATCTCTCTCAAGTCCATAGGTAGAAGTACAAAAAAGTTATTGGTCGCAGAAAATGGCTTTGTGGCAAAAATGTGAAAAATATAATTTTTTTATGGTACCAAAACATAACAGAAACCATTTACCACAACACAGTGACATGCTAGCAAGCTCTTAACAGGTTGCAGCTCCCAAAACATTGGGTGGCCACACATACTATAGTCACTTACAACATTAAGAGTTTTCTCACCATGCTTTTTCACAAAGCCTGCTCTTCACAGCCAGCTTCAGCCTCACACTTCCTGGTAAGGCTCTGAGTGGTTATACAGCAGTGATTGACATATCAGCTCTGCAATTCCTAACTGATCCTGTTTAAGGGACTTTGCTAATAGAAGGGTTTAAACAGTAGGGCAGAATGTTACATGGATCTAAAGGGTTAAAGTGTATCAATAACATAGATAATCATACCGGCCAAAGTGGCTGGAGGGATGCGTACAGAGGGAGATGGTTGGTAACCTAGGGAAGCTTGTGTATACAAACAGGAGAAGAACTGCTCTAACTCTGAAAAGAAGCAAAAGAAGAACAGCAATGAATTTGGTAGTAGTCATGATTTAGCTTTGCCTACATGTTTAAATCTATTCAGTGTAAGAATATCCCTATAACATCAGCCGAGAGAATGTCAAGAAATTCTAATTTTTTAAAAAGCTTGTCATCACACTCCATACACTGCTCACCACATACTACACATTTTGGGATCTGTTGAACCACAAGCAAAGGTAAGCAAGGTAACTGTAACTCAGCAGTTAATGCTGTCCTTACAACCTTACCAAGAATGGAAGCACGGGTACATCCTATTTTCCGTAAGGAGCTATGGAGTGGGCTCACAAAGTGAGTCTGCTGGATAAGTAGGGGGTGCTCTAGAGGGACTAAAAGTAAAGTAAAAAATGTTTTTACAGTATTAAAAATAATAAAAACATATTAATAGTTCAAATCACCCTTTTGCTATTTTACAAATACATTTTTTTAAAGTAAGTTACACATAGGGCAACATGCATGATCGGGCTTTCCGCCTGTTTTCAGGCGTATACTGCGGCTCACTGTGCCGACTCCGCTATCGGATGCTCAAATGCGATGTTAGGCACAAAGTTCGCCACTTTGGAATGCGCCTAACATGAAGGGGCGTGCTGTGGGTGCGTTGTGGGCGTCCTGGGGCGAGACTCACCAGATTTGAATACTCCGAGGCATGTAGGAATGCAGGTTGGCAAAGTGAGGCGCATTACAGCTCCGACAGGCAGACCTCGTTCAATGTGAGTCGGGGGAGGCGCAGTGAAGCTAGAACTTATTGTAATGGGGCAAAATGTGCACAGTTACAACAGTACAATAATAAAAAAGAGTTGTCTATAAAATTAATGAATAAAGATAAAATATCAAAGTTGTATAAAATCGATTTCAATGTATTGAAAATGTTGATAATTTAAAATTAAAGGACATATATATAAGGTCTCAAAAGAAAGAAATATCAGCTATAAAAGGTCTTAAAAATACGGAGAAAATTAAACTAATTTTACATTAAATAAGCCAATGATTATGTTGTACTGATGTTAATTTTTGTATTTTTTTAATAGCAAAAATTTAAGATGTATTTTTGCTTCTTTCACCTTGGAGCCAGCACAGCACAGGTCTTGCTGGGACCTGTGGTCCTCCAAGCAGGATTTCTATGTTCCCAGGGCTTAGTTCGGGTCATATTTACGGATGTATTCACACACAGGCGAGGCGCATGGAACTTTACTCCGCATTTATGAGAGAACTTCGGGCGCCGACATAAATCAGGCACAGTTTTCACGAAAAAAAAAAGTGAAAACAGGTGCTTTGACGCACCGATCTTCATACATGTCGCCCATAATTGGTAAGTTATACATAATTGGTAAAAAGTCTGTCTTATTAAAATCTAACATCAAAATATAACAAAAAATACAAACACCAAAATTGTGGGAGTTTTCTTGTCATTTCATGATTGGAATAAGTATGTTTTTTTCACATTTTACCCCACTTAAAATGTTTTCAGTTTTCAAGTATATTGTATGATACATTCAATGACACCTTTAAAAAGTTGATCTTGTCCCACAAAAAAAGACCTCATATGTCTACGTACATGGAAAAATAAAAAAAGTTATGTCTTGCAAGGTGGGGAGGAATAAAACGAAGAGCCAAAAAATTATGACTTTTTGTCAGAAAGGGGTTAAATATAAATTTAATAGGTGACATTGACTTTAAGATCTACAAATGATTTTATTGGCCTTTCTAGTTTTCTCTTTTCAGAACCTCATAGTGATGTCAGGATTTTTTTTCAATGGTATCTGTCTGGGATAATGAGAACTCTTGATCATTTAATGCTTTACTGAATGAACACAACTATAATAATGTGATAACTATAACCACATACATCTGGTTGGTGGTTTTTAAATCTATATATCCAGATACATCTGTTCTGTGTAGTTGTCAGCAGCATGTAGCGTTCGCTGTATAAATTTTGGCTTCTGTGTTTCTCCTGTGTGAATGATAAATGAGCCCCGGGGTATCTTTGTGGCAGTGTCTGCTCATTTATGTTGACCAGATAAATGAACAGCTTAGATCACCCATTTAATTTTGAAGACACTTCAGCTAAAGAGACAGCTCATTCCAAGCTCTCCTTTCTTGTCATAAGCAAGGTCAAATAGCCACGTGAAAAGATGGAATTTTGACTTTTTGTTCTGTAAAAAACGTGCAGTTTGAGCTAAAGAAAGATCATTATTCCTTTAGGCTAGATAGTTTGTAAAAAATATATATAAGCTGATAACCTTAGATCAAATGTAACCACAACAAACCAAGTTCAGATATGATGCTTAAAGGGTGGTCTAGACTCTCAAAAGCTCATTTGTCTGATAGAGCATGATTAAAAATAGAAAAAAGAAGCATACTCACCTCTGTGATGCCCCTGTTCAGTCCCAGTGGCCATTCTGTTCATCCCCGTTGCCAAGTGCAGTCAATCACAGGTGGCCTGTGATTGGCTGCACCTATCACGTGAACAATGAACGTTCACTGTACAATGGGGATGGATGGGTCACCCGCAGGGACTGAACAGGGGCGTCATGGAGGTAAGTTAGCTTCTTTTTTTTCTCTTTTTAATCATGTCCTGTCAGACAAATGAGCTTTTGAAAGTCTCAGAATACCCCCTTAATAGGTAAGTCCATCTCTAATCGTCTTCAAATTTTATGATAAGTAACCAGTATGTTTTTGGTAACATATTAAAGTTCTAGTTTAGTTGAGATTTTTAGGTTTAGTCTAATACTGAGATACTGAGTAACATTAGCCGTACATTCTAACTCTGGAAACAATTTAGACTTTGGGCTTACATTACATTTTTGGACTTACATTGAACTTACATGGTGAGTTTTCTCACAATGCAGTTTCACAGTCACAGGCAGATTTACTTTTCCTCTGGGCTCATCAGGCTGTAGGTGATTCTATAGCGGTGATAAGCATATTCAGCTTCTCTGTAACTAGCTGAGGCATTACAAAGACATAAGTGTAGGAGAGCTAATCTTCAGTAAGCAAAGCTATACGTTCTGTAAGGAGTGAAACTTGTAAACAAAACCTAATCTTGTTAAAGATAATTAGTCTGCTAGGAGTGAGTTCTCCAACCATGGTAACATCACTCCCTGCTCTAATCAGATAGCAGAGTTATGGTCAGGTAACCATAGAAAACTGTGTATACTCAGAGCAGAAATATTTATATCCTGATTACAGTGAAATCAAAAGACCAGTGTATTTAGAAAAAGTCTTCAATTACCCGTCCCTACATGTTGAAAGCTAATCTTTGTAGTGAGAAAATCCCCCTCTAAGAGGTTACACACCCAAAGGTCACTAACAGACATTGACAGTAACCTAACATTGATTGTGTGGTTTAGGAGCTATAAGGAGTGCACATTTATAGTGCTTATGATCAGCACAAATACAATTTTAGCTCTATATCTGTAAAACCTAGACCTCCTGTTTTATCAAGATATTAAATGCTGGAGATGACTTTTCCAAAGAGATTAGATTAGCTCTGTTTCTCTAGATCATTAAAAAGTTGCACCATCTGCTTATGCAAATATCCTCTTAGTGCTAAAACTATGAGCTTGGTACAATTTAAAGGATAGAGTGATACATAGCTTAGGCACGGCTTATTTTAAAATGAGTATCCAGTTTATATGTAAATTAATTTAAAGGAGAAAGTAACACATAACTTAGGCACAGATTTTTTGGAAATAGAAAGCTAGTTTATATACAGATAAATGGTCCATTATAGATAATCTGATTTCTAATAGATGATAAAGAATACACTGGGTGAAAGACAACGTTTAATTACTTTATTTAAACATAGAATTAAAAAAGAACCTTAAATACCCTTTAGACAATATAAACTGGAAACAACTTTCTAGAATGCAATCTGTTTTTTTCCCCTCCTTATATGAATGGTGGGGTGTAGCAGAGAGATACAGGAGAAGATGTCCTAGAGCCTGCTGTCATAGGTAACTTTGAAGCAGTTAAAGCGGTTTTGCCACGATGTAATGTTGACGTGGGATCCTCCAAAATGGGTATTTAATCACTTTTCTAAATATATGTGATTACAAACATTGCAGCCTGAGAGAGCTACAGGCTGCCTTACCTGCCCTTAGTTACCTAAAAGCTTCTATTAGATACGACCAGGCAGAGTGACAGAGCTGCTGGCCGGGCTTGCTCAGAGCACACTTCTTATCTGATGACAGAGAACATGAAGAAGCTTTCAAGCTGCTGTGGAGAATAGCTGTTGTCGTTTGTATACAGAATCCACTAGTTGCAGTGTGATTATTTGAGTGAACATTGCACACGATCCCTTATGCATGGCTCTGTGCTCTGGCAGTCTCTCTCTCTCTCTCAGCTCAGCGTGGCTTGTTTACTTTTGCTTCTTAGCAGATAAGACACGTCCTGGCAAAACCCCTTTAATGGGAGAGGAATACCCCTTTAACAGAAAACCCAGCACCATTAGCAAAGAACATAGGGAGACATGAATGAAAGAAGGTGCTATGAAGTGAATTATCACATCTCGTTTTCAGTGTATAATGCGCCTGAATGTATGAAAGTGTTTTTTGTGCCTTTATAAATGGTGTCTAAAGTTCATTGCACCTCGCCTGTGTGCTTGGCGCAATTACAGAACTTAGATGTATTAGTAATGCCCCAAACATCTATAAAGGCTAGAGATAGGCTGGAAATAAGAGAAGTCATTAGAATAGCATGTCAGTGAATAGAAACTATGGTACTGATCTTGCTCGGTGGACCACAGGTCCCAGCAATACCTGTGCTGTGCTGGCTCTTGCTGTATGTAGAATAAAGGGTAAGAGCAGCAAAAATAAATTTCTAATTTAATGTAGGAAAAAATAAAAAAAATCTGAAAAACAACATCAGTGGGTTATTTAATGTAAAATCAGTTTTAGGTTTTATTAATTTTAAATACATTTTATAGGAGATATTTGTATATTTTTGGGATATTATATATTTTTTTATTAATTTTATATGAAAACATTTTTTATTACATTTAAATAATTTAATTTGTTATAGTTTGATAATTATCATAAATTACTTTTTATTATTGTACTGGTGTACGTTGAGAAATAATGGATATTTGTTATCCTAATAGCAAATCTAGCTCCACTTCGACTCCTCAGGCCCAGGCAGACCACATTAAAATATGTCTGCCTGTTCAAGCAGTAATGCACCTAGTTTTGCCGACCAGCATTCATATATGTGTCTAATATTACAAATTAGACACATATAGGTGACCCCACATGTTAGGCGCATTAAAAAGTGTTGAGTCTTGAGAACAAGGTGCCTAACACATTCATTTGGCGCATTATACATTGCAGGCCACTTACTTTTGGTGCATTTTACGCCAGAAAACGGTGAAAAACCCTTTCATACAATACATGTTTCCCTTAGAGTACACTAAGGTTTGTGGGTTTAAGAACATCAAATCAAGTCAATAGCCATCAAAGATTGGAAAATGTGGAAGTGCCTCTCATAGGTGAATTAAGAGAATAGGTGTCTTAAAAAGCAGCACAGACACCAAGTTATTTCAATCTCTTGGGATGTGCTTGGCATACAGCACTACTTCTTACTCCTTAAAATGTGTTTCTTTCCTGCAAAATCGAATTCCAGCTGTGGCATAGAGGCAGATGGGTTGTGACGTCTAGTAATATATTCAACAAGGAACAAACATATCTGTTGAGTTTCTTGAAAAAAGCAAGCTGAGATGTCCATATGCAGAGGGTTATTTTCCTTCCCATCTCTTAGTCCCTTTATAAGATGAAATGTTCATAACAACTCCTCCGGGCTTTTGATTAAACCGTTTTTAATTATGTATTCTGTCTGGTATTTCCCATCACTTTGTTTATGTGACACTTCTGTCCCTCAAAGCTTTCCTAGCATTTATCATCATAACAGAGTGCATAGATCTAAAGTAACTAACTGTTACCTTGTAGGTTTAGCAGATTTGTGTCAGGTAAGCGCATCTGAATTTGTTTTTACCATTCAGACTGCAGTTAAGTATAATAAGGGCATATCTATAGGAGGTGCACAAAAAAAAGCTTAAAAGGGTTTCTACATAATAGACGTTTATCACTCTTCCACAGGATAGTTGAGACATGACTGATTGCTGGGGGTCCCACCGATCACTAAAACAGGTACCCCAAGTCCCCTTTCCTTCATCACCGTGACCATGCAGTGAGGAAATGTTTGAATGGGGGGGCAGTCGAATATGTCAAAGATTCGGACTGACAAGGGTACGCAGCTGAACTGTGCACTCGGCAACCTTCATGCAGCAGCAGCATGCAGCACATTCAAATGGTGCGCCATTCAAACACTTTGAAATGGTGATGTATCTGTACTTACTACAGTCTCTCCTTGTATTGTGGTATGACTAAACTAATTATCCCTCTTATATTATACCTTTGTATTTTTTTACCTCTGTACTAACAAATGTGAATTATCCTTTTACTTTGAAGCTGTGTTTATCACCTCTGTTCTGTGACATCACTGTCGACGCTAGCCTGTAGTTGTGACATGACGTTATTATCCCCATTCTCATTCCCAAATTGTCACAGCACTGTGCGCAATAAACCTTATCTGTGAGTTCCCACTGCGTATTATCTATGGCCTGTGACTGAGAGTGCATTATCCGATCACTATGACTATCAGGGCTTTATCCGCCCAGTATTTGTACTGTGTTCGTGCCGTGAACACGGCCGCCATCTTTTCTCCGCGGTTTGCAGAGAAAAGCCCTCCTCCTTCACATAGACATGTTCATATTCCATTCGAAAACCGGTCGGAAGAATGAACATGTTCTATTTCTTTCAGACCGCCGGAGGTCTGAAAAAACGCCGGGTGAAAATTCTCCATTAAGGTCCGTGTAAAAGTTTGTCAACCGGTTTGCAGCCGGTTTTCAAAACCAAAAACCAGCTGAAAAACCAGCTGAAAAACCGTGCTGTGGGGACAAGGCCTTATTCTTATACTGTTATTTCAGTTTGGTGAGTACCCATTTTCTGTGACATATGCCTCTACTGTCTTATCAGTACTTATTATACCCGTACTGTAACATTATTGTATTTATTATAGCTCTATTGTAATATCATTGTATTTATTATACCTCCACTGCAACATCACTGTATTTATTATATCTGTATTGTAGCATCACTGCTTTTATTATAAAAATGGCAAAACTATAAGTACACAATATAGTGCAAAAATGAAGAGAGGCTCACCCGTCGTTGTGTGGAAATTACTGCTGATCTCCTTTCCTAATAGGTTCAATCTTCGTGGCTTCACGGATCCAAGTCCCGACCGAGAGACAGCCAAACAAGCAAAGCACAAACGGATAGATGATCCAGCAATGGCGAAAATCAAGCAATCTTTAATAGTAGACACAAGCACACATAGTACAGGGGGTGATAAAAATGCTACACCTAAGTAGCCTACGCGTTTCGGGCATACAGCATCGCCCTTGTTCACGGCATAATCTAAAAGTCTAAACACTTTACCTTATATAACACACTTAATATTTGTGTCGGCAGTGGGGGGCGGGAGCATGGGGCGGATGCCCTTTCCTCCGTAACGTCACTTCCCACACCTGCTCTATAGAGCGTAGGCTACTTAGGTGTAGAATTTTTATCACCCCCTGTACTATGTGTACTTGTATCTACTATTAAAGATTGCTTGATTTTCGCCATTGCTGGATCATCTATCCGTTTGTGCTTTGCTTTTATTATACCTCTTCTGTTTTATCACTATTTATTATGCATGGGCTGCAACATCATTGTATTTATTATAACTGTACTGTATCGTCACTACATTTATTATAACTATATTATCAATATCAATGAATTTATTATACCTCTACTGTCTCATTACAATTTACTTGTATTGCAACATCACTGCATCTATTATATACCACTATTTAAAATGCCTGTACTGTAACATCACTGTACTTATTTTGCATATGCTGTAATATCACTGTATTTATTATACCCCCACTGTATTCTCAATTTATTTATTACGCCTGTGCCACAACATAACTGTATTATACCTCTACTGTATTATCACTGTATTTATTAAATCTTCTTGTACTGATTATTATGCGTATGCCATGAATGAATTTATACTGTACTATTAATTATGCAATTATCTTGTATTGCAACATCACTGTATCTGTTATACAGTACCTCTGCTGTCGTACCACTATGTAATATACCTGTACTGTGACATCACTATATTTATTATACCTCTACTGTATCATCAATTAATTTACTACCTATATCACAACATAACTGTATGTATTATACCTCTATTGTATTATCACTGTACTTATTAAACTTGTACATGACTGCATTTATTATGTCTGTGTTGCTACATCACTGCTTATTTTTATATCTCCACTGCCTTACCAGTATTATATCTGCACTGTTATTATATCTGTTCTGTCACATCAATGTGTTTAGTATGCTTGTGGTAGGATATCATTATGTGCATTATCCCAATTCTTTGAATATAATAATTATTCATCTGCAGTTATTGAAGTTGCATTTGAGAACTGGTATCTGAGATAGCTTACTGGGTCATCTCTAAAATAAAAGAATATCATTACTATAAACTGCATGCAAAGCTGGGGTGTCTTGATCGAGATTTTGCATTGGGGTTTACGAACATCAAGTTTCATTTTTGCGAACTGTATAACCCAACAAATTAACACTTTGCACAAACAATGCAGTTAAATGACATATTCAGCTATATTTTACATAAAAGCAAAGTTCTACAGCATGAGATTTTCACTACACGGTATGTCAAAAGCATCAGCATGTTTTAAAAACTGACTAGAGCATCATGTACTTGAAATAAAAATATATGCTTACTAAGCCATTATTTACATCCTGAGCATCAGAAGCTGTAAAAGGCTTATTCTGGAGTTTATAAAAGTGAAACATTGGTCGTAGAAAAGCTTACAGCTCAGCTGTATAAAAGAGAGCAAACAATAAAGAAATATTCTCTTTCTCAGAAAACAAGGGGGGCTACTGCTGACATCTCAATGGAGTTTTTGCATAAAAATATATGCAAACATTCCTGGTAAATTCGCTTTTGTTGAACACCTATTATACAAAGGCCACCAGACAATTTACTGTATATAAACACAATATTAAGGTTTATTGAAAATATCCAAAGTAAAATATGAATATAAAAAATGGCAATAACTCTGTATGGAAAGTGCCCACAAAGGCACCACTCAAAGTAAACACTTTATACTGCCTTAGACCACCAGGAATACTGAGATTAACTGTTTTAATCTATGTCTACACTGCATGGGACAAAAACATCCAAAAGCAGTCATTTTTTTCCCAATCCCCGACAGCGGTTTTGGTCACGTTATATAATACGTCGGCGCCGAAAGATGATCATAGAGAAGACGACCTGTGGAGATTATATATCGTCTTTTCTATTGTAGTCTATGGGGCTGCACGAACGATCACATTGTAGGGGCTTTTAAAATCCTAAAAGCGCCGAAAATACAATCATAAAGCTATGCAGTGGAGATACAGCCTTACAGCTCTAGATCAACAGCTAGGCTGGCACTAACACTTCTGTTGTTGTAGGCTAGACTACGAGGTATATGGTCAATAACATTTACTTAGACTTTGATGCTGCTCAATACTAAATGACCCCGTATGTCTGTCTGACTCATAGCTATTGATAAGTGTGTTGTATGTTAATATTTATTTGATGTAGTTTTGTATAGCCTAGCATAGTGGTGTCAGAACCCAGGTCTTTAACTTCCCTGTTTACTATCTACAAATGGTCAGCAGTCATGACAAGAAGTATCCCAAGGAATTGGAGCCCCAGGAAAAATGTTTAGTTACTCTTATGCTTCTTGGATTATTATTTACAGTTTATGCTTACTAGCTGATCTGAATTAACCAAGCTGTAGTATAAAGCGTGACTAGTTGCGAAACCTCCTGTTAACCCATTTATCCATTCTAATCATATAATTTTGACTAAGACTGGCTATACCAATGAATATTTAAACCAATTCACTGGTAACAATTTTATCAAACAGGAATAATGTGGTTGGGGGCTTCCCAACTTTCCCCCAGTGGCATTTATTGAAGGAAAGAGGATCAGACATGATGGATTATAGAAGATTATATATACATAGGACAGTGGCTTATTGCCGTCTCCCCAGTGAAATAAACATGCATATTTATGGTGCAGTCAGTATAGTGTAGCTTCTCATACGAATGAATGTGTGGCTGACGGGTATCTCCTGTGTATGGCTCACTTTAAACAAGTAGAAATAACTGCCAGGTTGGATCTTGCACTGAGCTTGTGCCTCCTTAATTATTGTAAATAGTATTACAGTAATGTATCAAAAGCTGAGTAACATTTAAAAAGTAATTCTCAAGCATCGCTCAAATTAATGAAGGTATTTACAACCATTATGATCTATTTTGCATACAAAGAGTCTTGAAATAGTTGTAACAACGAGCGCCGACCAACAATATTGTAAGTTGTTAACATTCAAAAGACATGTATTTATATTTAACAATAATCACATCTTTCATCATTTTAATTATTTCAAGATTATTTCTTTTTCCTACTTACTCGTCTGCTAACAACGAGCAGATGCCAGTTAACATGAAGAGATATAATGCTGAAAAACACTCATTTATATGCCACTATAAAATATTGTTGTTCATTGGTTAGCAGCACTGACGTCAATAAAGGCAACATCTGCATGGAGTTTGTATGTTCTCTATGTGTTTGAGTGGGTTACCTCCAGGCATTCTGGTTTCTCTCACATTCTAAAAAACAGTTCTAGATGAAGTAATTGCTAAAGCGTGCATTGGAGTGGTGGTATCACCGAGCGCCTTCACTATGGGTAAGTCAATTCAGTATTTAATCATCTTTCCATGTTCCTTTAAACATGTTGTTATAACTCCTTTACTGAAAAAGCCCACTCTGGACCCATCCTGCGCTGCCAACTACGACCAGTCTCTAAACTTCCCTTCATCTCTTAAATCCTTGAACACTTGTTCTACTCTCGCCTAATCCGCTATCTCTCTGCTAACTCTCTTCTCGATCCTCTACAATCAGGTTTCCGCACCTTACACTCCACAGAAACTGCTCTAACTAAAGTCTCCAATGATCTCCTCACTGCTAAATCTCAGGGCAACTACTTGTTGCTTCTTCTGGATCTCTCTGCAGCATTTGACACTGTTGATCACCATCTTCTCCTGAGCATGCTCCGCGCCATTGGCCTCCAGAACACTGCTCTCACTTGGTTCTCATCCTACCTCTCTGACCGCTCCTTTAGTGTGTCATTTTCAGGTTCTACCTCCTCTCCTCTTCCTCTTGCTGTTAGGGTTCCACAGGGATCCATTCTTGGTCCTCTCTTCTTTTCTATCTACACAGCACCAATTGGACAAACCATCAGCAGATTTGGCTTCCAGTACAATCTCTACGCGGATGACTCAACTATACACCTCCACCCGGGACATCACTCCTGCCCTGCTACAAAACACCAGTGACTGTCTATCCGCTGTCTCTGACATCATGTCCTCTCTGTATCTTAAACTAAACCTTACTAAAACTGAACTTCTAGTCATCCCACCATCTACTAACCGACCTTACCCTGCCAGTTCTGTCTCAGTGTGTGGCACCACCGTAACTCCTAGGCAGCAGGCCCACTATTTTGAGGCTATACTAGATTCTGATCTGTCTTTCACCCCCTTTATCCAGTCCCTTGCCCGATCCTGTCACCTTCACCTCAAGAACATCTCCAGAATCCGTCCTTTTCTCACTGTGGAAACAACTCAAACTCTTATTATTGCTCATAATTATTCTCGTCTTGACTACTTTAACTCCTTACTTTTTGGTCTCCCTCTCTGCAAACTCTCCCCTCTCCAATCTGTCCTGAATGCAGCAGCCAGGCTCATCTTTCTTTCCAGCCGCTATACTGATGCCTCTACCCTGTGTCAGTCACTGCACTGGTTGCCCATTCAGTATAGAATACAACATAAACTTATCAGTCTCACCCATAAAGCTCTCCACAGCGCTGCTCCTCCCTACATCTCCTCCCTCATCTCTGTCTACTACTTCGCTCTGCTGATGATATCAAATTACATTCCTCAATCATCCGAACCTTCCATGCACATCTCCAAGACTTCACCCGTGCAGCACCAGTTACTGGAAAATGCTACCGCGGGCGATCAGGCACACTCAGAACTCTCATAGCCTTAAGAGGGCCTTGAGACTACATCTTATCACTTTGGCCTACCAGAAACCCTAATGGCTAACTCCCCTCCCCCCGCCCTCACTCCCTAGCGCACTCATTTTCGACACTTAAAATTTACTGTCAGGGTGGCAGGTCCATCCAAATTCTACATAAAACAACCCCATATTTATGTCACATGGCTGGACCATTGTAAATCTAGCACTTCTTACCCTTCGTCTCTCCCGTACACCCTAATAGATTGTAAGCTCTTGCGAGCAGGGCCCTCTCACCTTGTGTCTCATCTGTAAGCAGCTTTTCATTGTGTAATGTATGTCTTTTGTCTTTACCTACACCCTCCAAATTGTAAAGTGCTGCGGAATATATTGGCGTTATATAAATAAAGATTATTATTATTATTATTATTAATTTTTTGATATATGTGTAGATTAGCTGGATTCATACTGTGATATCTACTCATATCATAAATTGGAATGTATATTTTAAAAATAAGAAGTGGAAAACGCTCTTTACTTTTTTGCATATGTACTGTGCTTATTTTGGATTGCTGATTGTTGCACTTGCACTTTAGATTCCAGATGTAGCAAAACTAAACATGACAGATGACGCACCATGATATCATGACATAGATGTAGCAAAACTAAACATGACAGATGACGCACCATGATATCATGGCATAGATGTAGCAAAACTAAACATGACAGATAATGCACCATGATATCATGGCACAGATGTAGCAAAACTAAACATAACAGATAACACACCATGATATCATGATACAGAATATTGTTTCAAGTTCTTAATGCTTTTTAATGGCTTTCATAGATAAGAGCAGAAAACAGAGAAAGCGGTGATAACACAGTCTAGATCAGGCATCCTCAAAGTGCGGCCCTCCAGCTGTTGGTAAACTACAAGTCCCATCATGCATTTATATGATCTATAACAGTGGGCATGATGGGAGTTGTAGTTTCCCAACAGCTGGAGGGCCGCAGTTTGAGGATGCCTGGTCTAGATGAACTCTGCTACATTAGTATATTAACATACCATCAGGGCCGGACTGGGACTAAAAAGCAGCCCTGGCATTCAAACTCTACCAGCCCACATCCAATATCACCACCCAATATGCGTAAAAATAACAGGATGGTATGGCAAACTTATTTGCTTTTATCCCTTCCACTCCATTACATATATAAACCACACTAAGTACTAAAATAACCAATAATCCCGCCACAGATTGACCATATGACAGTCAGACACCAGTTCTACGCAGTCAGAGTACTGCCATGCTGGCCCTGCAAACTATACAAAACACTACCACACCGATCAGACACGTAACAGAATACGTAACAATTAAAGAGAACCTGTCATCTCTTTGGAATTTTTTTTAGTAAATACTTGTTTTACCTATGAGATAACAATTCTGAAGCATCCTTTCATAGGAATCTGAATTGTGTCGTTCCTCTGTTATTCCTCCTGGAAATATATGAATAAAGCAACAACTAGCGGTTACCGTTCCCCTTGTGAAAGAGCTTTGTGCAACCTTCACTGACAGTGTAACACTTTAGGGAAATATTATATTGACAAGGGGAGAGGTAATATCCAGTCGCCATCTAGGCCGGGGCTACACGGAGACCTTTTGTAGCACTGCTGACTGATTTCAACTCTAATGACAGCTGCAGTGCATATGAGTGCAGGAAGCTCAGTTTACTATAGGGCTTTATCCTGCAACTGTAGCTCGACAGTTAATATCAATTAATTGCACCACAAAAGGCGAGGCCTTAATCATACATTTTCAGGAGGAATAACTGAGGAACACAGTGTTCTGTTGTAAATAAAGATATTCCAGAATTGTTATCTCTTAGATCCAGTGTCTCACAGGTCACATTTTTATCTGATTGTAGACATTCCCTTTTCTTCTCCATCTGCCAAAACTACCATGATGACTTCTCCTGACAATTAAGACTTTTTTTGACAATCATGTCTGTATTAATCCCCAGCCTTTATAGCAATATATATAAATTCAGACCCCAGACAATTGTAAAGAAAATTATTCAGAGCAGACACCATAGACTTTGATGGTATATCACCAAGTCCATGTTGGAATGCACCTATCTTGAGGATGGGCCCATGAATGTTATACAGCAGACTGGAGAGATGGCCGTGCTTGCGCATGACTCCATTCTGTTTTATAGGAGTTTCCGCTCATTTGTACTGGAAACATCCATAGAACCGAATGCACGGCCGGCTCTCCAGTTTGCTCTGTAACTTTTGAGGGTCCATTCCCAAGATAATTGCGGTTCCAAGAGGTGGGACCCTACCTATCACTCTTTGATGTCATATTCTAGTGATACACCATCAAAGTCTATGGTGTGCAAACCCCTTTAGTTAATCCTGCAGTTACCTCCTCCGCTGCCTGCAATGTCTGATAACAGGGAGCAACAGATTTTCACCTGTCCAACAACTCAGCTCCGTCTTGAAAATAATTGACATGCAATTCTTTTCAAGACGGAGCTGAGCTGCGCTTTTGAAACACGGAGCTGCGATCGCTCATGTGTTCAGCATAGACAGCAGTGATAATCTCACTGCTAATTGATAGATCCGTCTTGGGGACAGACAGAGGGGACCCCAAGACGGATCCCTAAAGCGCTTGTAACACGGAGTGTAAACTCCGTGTGAACAAGCCCTAATAGCGTGAAGGGGTTAAAAAATTATATAAAATAACCTAAACATATTTCTTGTCGATTTAGAAAAAATAAAGACAATAGTGTCCAGTACATTCTTCAGCCTCCAGTATTCATACTTTTCATGACATATATTGATTTGTCTTATATGACCCCAGTAATAACACCTCTGTAGCTTATAGCACTGCTAGAGGGGCTCATTATCACCCCCTATAGGCATCATATCAGCCCCTACAGAAGTGATACTACTGGTTTAACAATAAGGGGTGAAAGCCACCAGGGCTAGTGATGATCTGTATGGACACCATGGGCTCAAATCCTGCCTATAGCATCCTACAGACTATTGCTAATTGTGGTGTATTTCAGCCCTTGTTGCCACCTAGTTAGGGTAACAGTATTCGTGGGCACTGAGGAGACTCACCGAGGAGTTAATCTGTAGTCGTACGGGAGGAGGGGGGAGCGTGTGGCATCTGCTGCAGGAGACAGGACTGATAGGCTTTCACACTGCTGAGAGCACACTGAGCTCGGGGGGCGGAGCCACTGCCCTGCACAGGGGAGGAGGCATCAGGAAGCACAGGACCGTGTCTACTGCTCACACTCCTGAGAGCCTGTAACTTGCTGCCGAAGGGTAAGCGCAGCCCGAGCAGCTTGGAAGTCAGGCAGGCGGCCCACAAGACCACCGGCCCGCCGGGCATTTGCCCACTTGGGCATATGCCCAATCCGGGCCTGCATACCATTCTATAAATGTACACAATCCTTATATTAAGTGGGTACCGGCAAGGGAGTAACTATAGCTGTAGTAGCCATGACAGTAGCTATGGGGCCCAGAAGTTGAAGGGCCCACTCACTTACAAGACCATTGTATCTTTTTGAAGCTGATAAGTAGGTGGCTTTCTACTTTATAGCAATACAATGAAGATTCTCTGATGTATGGCGGTATAATTTGTAACTTTTACTATTGCTACTTTGTCTGCTATTTCAGTTTCCTATCAAAATAGGCCTATCCTATTTTGCTATGGGGCCCTCTGCATTCTAGTTATGCTACTGGGTACTGAGTAGCACATTTTGTACCATTGTTACTTACAAGAGGCTCAAATGAAATGTTTGGGATGTCACCATTATGTAATGGTTTTTCCTCTTTTTTTACAGCATTGGAATAAATTGTTTGTTTTTTATGGCTTTAAAACACTATGAATATATTTACATAGATTACATGGAGTCTTATTTATAAGTAAGTAAACTCATTTGTGAATTCAGGGGCGTAGCTAAGGGGCCCAGGTACAAGAAGTAAATGTGGGTCCCTCCCTTCCCCGCATTTACAATAAAATAAAAATTTTACTACATTTACACTGTCTAGAGGTTTTCGGGGCTTGTTTAGGAGATAGGTGCAGGTCCCAGAGGTGGAGCCAGACTTATCAGACATTGATGGCCCATTCTAGCAATATGCCATCAATGTACGTAATGAGACAATCGCTTTTTTTTTTTTTTTTTAACAGCAAAAGTGGTGCTAAAATACGTTTTAGAAGTGTGCCACTTTCCCATCACGGACATTTCTATTACGGTGACATAAAGTTTTAGGGTCATTGGGGGGCAGGACTAAAAGTTTTGGATCGGGCTGTTAGTATATATTTTATTAATATTTTATTTTGTGTGTGTGTTTTTTTACTTTGTTTTACATATTGCGCCAACCATGACATCAAAAAAGAATTCTGAGGGGACATTTTATATCACTTATTTTGGTTGGCGATTTCCTCTGTAACTGGGGTTGTATATTAGCCCCAGTTACAGGGAAAATGCATCCCCTGCACTGACTTGGGTCTGATAAGACCAAGCAGTTTAGGTAGTTACCAAGCCCTGGCATTCATGTGACCACATGCACCAGGAACAGGAAGTCAACATGTGCTTCATGACTGTCAGTGAATACAGTGCTCCATGAGCGCTATATTCACAGCGATTGAGAAGCCACAGATGGCAATTAACCATCCTTGCCTTCTCAGGGTCATACCTGATCAAGTAGCACCTGGTGCATCAATTATAAAGCCATAGTGCTATAAGTCCCATACCTTGGCCAAATGCTTGCTGCAGGATGGAGAGGAGCAGCTCCACTGAGCACTTCCTCTTCCTGTTGCCCTCCTCCTTCCCCCCCTGCTGCACCTATTCTAATGATGGACAGTGGGTGGGATGCCAAGTCTAAATATGCTCCAGGTAGTCCCCAAACCTTGCTGTCCATCTGCTCTCTACCCCGTCTCTTCCCACCCAACTCTGTTCTCTGCACTCCATCTCTTCCCATCCAGCTCAAATCTCTGCAGTGCCTCTGTTCATGCCCCATCTACTGGCACTGACCCCAATACTGAGTCTGTATTTCTGAGTCACAGAGACCCAACAATACAGACTCAGCACATACATGAGAGGAGGAGCAGACACAGACTTTTTTTCTCCCAAAATAGGTGGCTTTCAAGATGGTGGCCATGTTCTGGACATAGCCTGCTGGATAGGTCTCCTCATCCATTACTTCCTGGGGTTTTCACATATGTCATTTTCCATTTTGTTTCTGAAATAAAATGGTGTATGGGGACTTCACAGCAACCTCTTTTAATGGGTCCCAACTCTAACAGATGTAGCACCGCCCAGTGATCATTGGTGCAGTAACAGCAACATCTGCAGGGAGAGCAGCCCAGCAGCCAGGCAACTGCTAGAGATTGGGACCAAGCCCAACAAAAGTGCAGTACTATGCCTACTAATGTGGGCACCCTCTTTACAGAAGTCTCAATAAAGTGGCAAGTGGACTTATACAGTTTAATCAAAATTCGTAAATCTTTGCTAAGCAGTAGATCAATCTACAGCAATTGCATGTACAGTCCATTTTTTTCTACCATTTTGGTATACAAATATTTTCCTGCCATTTAAACCAAAGAAAATTATGTGCAAACATATCTTGGAAGCAATCATATGCCATAAAATTTGAATTTACCTCTTTTACTGCTGGAAAATGTAAGTGCTGTATTTGTCCTGATAAGAAGATTTTTATTTTTCCTTACTTCCGTAGCTATTTTATTTCAACGTCAACAGACCTGAGGTTTTTTTAATTTATTTTTTGGAAAGCCGCTATGGCATTTATGATAACTTTTATTATGGGTTAAATACAGAAATAAAAGCAGTTTCATCATTTTTATATACACCATTTACTGAGCATCATAAATAATATGTTCCCTGTATTGCACATGTTATTACAGTTATGGGGATAGCAAATATTTCTATGTTATTTACTCTCTTGTGCTGTTTATTTAATTCAATGTATTAAAAAAAATGTCTTTTATTGCAGTTTTTTGTGCCATTATTTTGTAGTAATGTGAACACTACTGAAAAAACTTTGGGCCCCATGTATGAAAACTGTCTAGGTCTAAGACTTTCTTTGTTGCTCATATCAACCAATCAAAGCTCTCCTTTCATTTCATCCTTCTTTGATGAAGCTTATTTAGCGAAACGCGTCGGAACGGGATCACAGCGATCTTTACTCTCCTCCTCAGATATGAATAATATTATTTACTTCACATGACTTACTATTGATTCATTTGGATCTATGTAAATAATCATGTGTTTACTATTGTTCACTATTTGTTATCTCTATTTGGGGGTATTTTTCAGTGAGAGTTTATAGTGGTGACTATCATTATATTGTATACCCTTTCACCCTACATAGTAACATAAATTCAAAGGTCACTTGATTATAAGGTTTTTGATACATTGGTAGACACTGGACCTTTTTCTAGTTATCCTTTGTGGTATACAATGTTCTTACTCCACTATACTTAGTGATACCTATGTATCGATGTGTCCCCTTTTTTATTGGTTTTCCTCTTTTTTGTATTTTTTGTAATTTTTGTGTATTTGTTATTGGTGATCTTATTTAATATTTTAATAAAATTTTGTAGTATTTTATTGAGATAAGACTCCATTTTCTTTTTGTTTATTATGTTCATGGGAGCATTTCAGAATTACATACGAGGGATTTTTGATCCTATATGTGTTATCTCCAAAATGTAATATGTTATAGAGATATACCTCTACATACCATAGGATTATAACTGTGAAATCAGATGCCTTTCTACTCTGCCTTCCAATAGCTATAACTTTTTATCTTTTTATTATTTATTTTTTTGTCAATATATTTTTTTAATCTGAACTGTTGTTTTCTAGGTTCTATAATTCCATACACCTACTAAGAGCTTCATTTATATTAGCTTTAATTTTAAATTAAATGTAGAAATAAAATGAGTTCTGTCATTTTTATGTACACCATTTACTTATCATGATAAACTGTTCACTTTACTAGTTATATGGATACCAAATGTGTCTATGTTTTTTTTTTACTGATGTTTATTTTAAAAAAGTGTTATTATGGGAGATGTAAACTTTACTGAAAAAAAGAAAACATTTACTTTTGTTAGTTTTTTTTCTACCTGTAATGTACTACCGTATAGAAAGCTATCTCAAGACACCAGAACGTTATATCTGTAAAGAAGAATATTATTGAAGGTAGAGAAAATCCTCTCATAGACAGCAGTGCAGCCTGTGGTTTATTGTAAGTGGGTCTGCTTCCCACAGACAAGGTAATGGCAGATGTGAGCTAAAAGAAAGAGACATTCCCTAAACAGTCAGAAAGCGGGATGGGAATCCAAATATAAAAACTATGGACAACATGTATGAATGGGGCTGTGAAATTTTTTTGCCGCCAAAAAACTGTCATAGCCCTGTTCTATAGATGTATGAACTGTAGTATGCCAAAACTTGCACCAGACTTGGCACTTTTGAATGTGCCCAAGATATGCGCCAGACATGCTATGCTATTCAAGGTATAGCACACACCAGATTTATGAACCCACATATGACAGGTTCATACACACTGTCTCACTACAAGCCTCTATATCGATTTAGAACTGGCGTGTCGACACCAAGGGCCACATGTATGAAAATGCTCTAGGTCTAAAATTCACTTTGTTGCCCATAGCAACCAATCAGAGCTCACCTTTCATTTTTCCAGAGCACTATATGAAATGAGAAGGGTAATCTGATTGGTTGCTATGGTCAACAAAGTGAGTTTTAGACCTAGACATGTGACCCCAAGTTTCATACATATAACCCTATATGGCTTCCATTGCAGGGTTGTTTCATTTTATAAATTTGCCACAGTGCTTTGGGTGGATGGTAGGATTTGGAAGTGTAAAAAAGACAGGTCTCTTGGTAACAAGCAGGCAGAAGGTGGAGACAGCCTTGTGAAGTGCTATTAAGCTGTGAGCCATAAAAAGTGGGCCTGAGATTGAACATCAAGCTATTGGCTTGTTGCCTCATTGTCGTAGAGGTAGAGAAACTAGAGGCTGAGCAAGCAGTGGTGTACTGAAGGTTAGGAGACATAGCAAAAGCCTATGTAGAGCTGATCAGGAGGGTTACCGATGCAGTAAGAGCAAGTCTTTGCAGGACAAACAGTAGTGCTCTAATAATAGGGCTTGAGTGTCATGAGGTAGGCAGTGAGCTAGTCAAAGGACCATTGTATTATCTTGGGGTTAGAAAGGGACCAGGTGGCTTGCAGTGTTTTGTTTTAAACTTCTGCAATGTAGGTTGAGTGCATTGGAAGCCTATGAATAGCAAACTCTAGTCAGTCTGCATAAGCTGTGGCCCAAAGTCAGCCACTTATGGGTAATTTGTATCACTCAAAAGTGGAGCAGGTTGTGGTTATTTCTGTTTTGAAAGCTAACAGTAAAATGACCACTCTAGTTTGCTTGCTTTTCCCTTAGTTCATTAAAAATTGCTTCTAGGTACACCGTACTACCAGTTACTTTACTTACCTGCAGCTACATACAGGCTTTCTGGGTGATGCAACAGTCTCTGTTAGGTCACATGGCCTGCTCTCAGATTAGATGAAATTCTTTTGATGCTGACAGGAAGTCTGTCTCTCTATAAATTCCTAAGAGACTGACTTTGAACCTCCCACAGGAATGCATAGAGATAGTCACTTCCAGGTCAACTAACAATGCAGTGTGTTTTAGCTACTCAGAGTGCAGGTCACATGACTCTGTGGCATCAGTGAGAAAACCTGCATTTAGCTGAAGGTAGGAAAAATAACTGTCACTGCTGTGTAGTTAGAAGCAAAATCTACTGAACTGTACAACAAAAAACTGGAGTGGTCCTTTAAGGGAAATTCTAGCTGGTGTACACCAGTAGCAATTAAGGGCCACATGTATGAAAACTGTCTAGGTCTAAAATTCACTTTGTTGCCCATAGCAAACAATCAGTGTGTCTCTTTCATTCTTCCAGAACACTATATGAAATGAAAGGGGCGCTCTGATGGTAACAAACTGAATTTTGACCTAGACAGTTTTTATACATGTGGCTCGAAGTGCCATACACAGTGTGCTGGAAAGTTAGGCCTGTGAAGGTGAAAAATTGCCACAACTCCTAAAGATGGATAGGTAGGAGAAACCTAAAGATAGATATACTCTGCAAAAAACAAAAAACTCAAAAAATCACTAAAGAAGTAAATGCCTATGGGTGCAGATAGGATTATAAAATATAACCTTTATTGATAATGTTAAAAATAAACAAAGATTGACATAAACGGGGCACCCGCCCCAAAAGGGGCGACCCCGCACAGGAACACCCTACCAAAAAAGTAATACACAGACCAAAAACAAAATAGCATATACACCCATAAATATATCAACAAAGACTAGGACAAAACAAAAAATATCCAAAAACAGACAAAACCATATACAAAAAACACCAAACGTGATCCTATATATCAATTCCTAAGATGCAAGCAACAAACATATACCACATATTCCAACCCGTTTCTCCCATAAATAACATGGATTCATCGGGGAAAAAGAGATGCAAGAGTAAATTACCACAATAATATAAAGATATGCAGAGTAATTGCCAAAATATAATAAATTCCACATACAATCAAATAAATATGGATACTAATCAAATGCTTACGTCCCTTGAATGAGAAGGTGGAAAGATCGATGTCCCAGACACTGAAGTCCTGCAAGTGCAGTGACAGAAAATGCTGCAAATGATGGTCAAAAGGAGTAGGGAAATGAGACCATGAAGAGCCCGTTCTTAAATAATAGTTGAGAACATCGGCGTCCGGAAGAAAGCACCGCGTCTGCGCCACCCGCCACAAAAAACAGCGCCACGACACGAAATTTAGTGCGCAGGCGCCGCAAGGCCTGGCAGAACTACAAAGAGGTACAGGCAAAAAGGGGAGTCATGGCAACCAAAGACCGCTTATGACGGTCGTTATATCGATGATGTTGTGATTTTTTCGTCGGGGTCCGTGGTTTCTTTTCATTTTCTGAACGTGGTTACCCACAAGATGTTTTGTTTGAGGCATTTCGTTGAACCCGACATGTGGATGGTACATCTTTATTGTGTGTACAACAACTCAGGGATTCCAGCACAGACAATAAACTTAGACTGATAGATACTTATGATAATGCTTTTCAGTTGGTTAAAGGTATTGTAGCAAATTTGTAGCCATTACTTAGACAGGACCCCGACCTGGCTGAGTTCATTGATGAGGTTCCCCGTATTACACTCAGACGTGGGAAAAATATTGGTGACTCCTTGGTCCACAGCTATTTTACTCCTCCTTGTATACCTCAATCTTGGCTTCACAGTAAAGTCATGGGCACTTTTAAATGCGGTAAATGTAAAGCATGTGGATTTATTTCAGTGTCTAAAACTTTTTCTAATCTCACATCTGGTAAAATCTTTAAGATGTACTCTTATACTACATGTAAGGCTAGAGATGTGATCTATCAGGCCTCATGTAAGTGTCCCAAGATGTATGTTGGAAAGACTATCAGAGAATTCAGACGTAGAATTCTAGAACACCTGGGAGACATCAAACATCATCGCTATACGCCTTTGGCACGCCACATGAATTCGGTACATAGTGATGATCCTCTGGTCATCTAATTCTCTGTGATAGAGGTGGTTACTTCATCCCCACGAAAGGGAGATTTTGATAGCAAATTATTACAAAGGGAGACTTTTTGGATTTTTTGTTTGAAGACCTTACAACCTCATGGCCTCAATGACTATTTTTCAGGTACGTCGTTTATTTAATTTGTATTTATAGTTTGGTTTGTTTTTTATTGGTGTCCTTTATCTTTATATTTTTCTTCCTTCATCTGTTACATTTTGGAGTATATGTATGTGTTTGTAATAATTTTTCATTTATATTTATATTATTTATAAGAACATTCTACCATTATAACTAAAGATGGGCGAATTGATTCTAACGAAGTGGAATTCGTTTAGAATTTCAGGAAAACTTCGGTTCGGGAAACGAAGTCGAATTTGGGGGGTACTTTGGGGAACAAATTTCTTTTGATTATAAAATGGCTGCGACACAGGGCGCTACAGGGGCAAAGCACTCTGGGAGAAAAAGGGATGCCTCATGACATGTGCAGAGATAAGCCAATCGAGACCGGGGGGATTCTGTACGTCCCCGCACTATAAAGCGGGGCCGACCCCGGGGACTCAACTCCCTCACTGTGTCTCAGGGAAGGGGTGCGCCGGGGGTTGATAGCTCTTACTGAAGAACGATTTTTATATACGATTTCTGTGGGGTCTCAGCTTGTCTCAAGATCTTTTTAATGTTCATTTCTAAATTTTTTGGGGGGAGATCTGAAATCCCGTGTGGTCCCCTCGCTGCTATCATTCAATATCCAGTGGGGGCTAAGCCTTCCGTTGTATTCATTTAAAGAAACAGTGTTTTTACAATAAAATACCACTTCATTTTTGGCTCTCAATTCTATTGCCAATTTACATCCAGGGGGAAATTTAACTTTTTTTTGCTGGTGCGACCCAAAAAATCTTTCAACGCCAAAATATATAAAATTTTTCCTGTAGCCCAATTCACAACAAAGGTTAAAATTTCCTGTATTTTTGTTGTTGGCTTTTAAAAAAAAAGCAATTGTAACACGCACAAACTACTTTTTTGTGGGGCTCTTCTTTTGGGGGCAATTACATCCAGGGGTTTTTTTAAAAAGGGGTTTTCTGGGTGCGACAAAAAAAAACCTCTTTTTCAAGCCAAAATAAAAAATTTTCCCGTAGCCTAATTCAAAGCAAAGGTTAATTACAACGTATCTCTTTTTTGTGGGTAGAAAACACCAATTGTAACACCTACAAAGCTCTATTTTGTGCGGTCAATTCTTTGCGGGATTTACTCCCGGGGGAAAATTTAAACGTTGTTTTTTGGGGTCTGAAAAAAAAAAAACCCTTTTTTCAACCCAAAAAAATAAATTTTTTCCCGACCTAATTCACAAGCAAATTATTACAACGTATTTTTGTTGTGGCATAAAACACGCAAATTTTAACACCTAAAAAGTACTATTTTTCGGCAACTTGGGGCTTACATCCGGGGGTTAATTTAACGTTGTTTTTCTGGGGTCTGACAAAAATAAAACCCTTTTTTCACCCAAAAAATTTTTCATTTTTCCTGAGCCTAATTCATTCCCCAAAGGGTTTAAATTTAACCTGTTTGTGCTTTTACATTTTTTAAAACACACAGTGTTTTTAAACCACATACAAATAAATTTTTCCTGGCCATTTGTAGCGCAATTTAATCCAAGGGTTACCCAAGCTTTTTTTCGGGGTTTTTTC
>JAODAL010023917.1:0-61693 GCA_025379985.1 Phyllomedusa bahiana | reverse complement strand
TCCTACTGCTGACAAGTATGTTACTGTGTCTTTACTGTAATATGGTGTTATTTTTTTCACCGTGTTTTGCATTGTAATTTACATTGTACCAACAGATCTTGGTAACCCATAGTGCAAAGAGTAGCCTTGTGGAAACTGTTGACTCTGTAATGCTGTTTCTACTGTACACTGCACAGGAAAACGATCGTATCTTTGGCGCTTTTCATTTTTTTAAAAGCGCCGAAGATACGATTGTTCCTGCGACCCCATAGACGGCAAAAGAAAAGACGAGCTGCAGTCTACACAGCTCGTCTTTTCTCTGTTCGTCTTTATGTGCCAGCATATTATACAACATGTTGTATAATACGCCGGCGCTTCTCGTTTTCTTGCCGTCTTCCCATACAATACTATTGTATGGGCGACGCCAAGAAAATGAGAAGCGACCGCGGTTTTTGTAGAAAGCGTGACAAAAACCATGGTCCTGCATGTGAGAAAAAACTGCCGCTTTTGGGCCATTTTTTGTCCGATGCAGTGTAGAAATAGCCTAGGAGAAAATTAGTCCGAAATGACTAATTGGCTCCCATAGTCTATAATTCATATATATAAATTAAGATCTGAAGAAAAGTACCGTAAGTGGATACCAAGGTATCTCTAAGGCATTAATAACATAATTTGTACTTTCTGAATAAATGCAGATCAGATTGGACCTTCAGGGTGTCTGTTCTCCATGTGCAAGTTAGTGTCTTTTTTATCGGAATTCTGTGACATTTCCTTTGGGGCATTATCTGTGAAACTTGACCATTGAGTAGAAGGTGCACACTTGTTGGTGTGGAAGATGGTATAAAATAAGCTTTAAACCTATACCTTAGACTCTCCCATTACTAAACTTGTTGCATTGTTTCATGTACATAATTTCTCTGAATTTGTATTGAGATTATTTTGTGTATCCACTGAACTTATTGAACTAAGTTTGTGAAGGTAAATTAAAAAAATCAGTGTGCAGATACAAGTCAT
The DNA here is from genome assembly GCA_025379985.1 of Phyllomedusa bahiana. Taxonomy (NCBI): domain Eukaryota; kingdom Metazoa; phylum Chordata; class Amphibia; order Anura; family Hylidae; genus Phyllomedusa; species Phyllomedusa bahiana. Next base: position 60,700 of record JAODAL010023917.1, on the reverse strand, counting down.
GAATGCTCTGCTAAAAGTCAAAAGACCCACAACTCAAGCACTATCTACTGTAAGAAATATTCTTTGAAATCACAACCAACAAACCTAAGGGTCTTAAACCATGAATAGGAGTTTAAAGCCAAGTCAGCCATTTATGGACTGTTGTTTAATAGTGTTTGCTTCTCTTCAGTTATGGCTGGCTGGGTGAGAGACTGTAGACATAACTGAAAAGCAGTCATTTTCCTTATTGGGGAGATGTACCATGAAATTAACTGGAGACTTAGGGCTTGTCCTCATTATTATTATTATTATTATTATTATTATTTATTTTAGAGCGCCATTGATTCCAGGGCGCTGTACATTCAAGGGGAATTACATGCATAACAAATGTTGAACAAATACAATGGTGACGAAAAATGACTAGTAACTGATACAGAGAGGAAAGAGGGCTCTGCCCGTGAGGGCTTACAATCTAGAGGGGAGGAGGGGAGAGAGAAGGTGTGGGGCGGACAAATTTGTGGGCCGGTTTACTGGTGGTGGGGTTAGTGTCGGTTATAAGCTATCCTGAAGAGAGGGGTTTTCAGGTTGCTTTTGAAACTGGTGAAAGTTGGGGAGAGTCTGATGTTTTGGGTTAAGGAGTTCCAGAGAATGGGGGAAGCACGAGTGAAGTCTTGGAGACGGTTGTGTGAGGAGCTGATGAGAGGGGAGAAGGTCTTGTGAGGAGCGGAGATTGCGTGAGGGGAGGTATCTGGAGATTAGAGCAGAGATGTACGGAGGGGAGAGGTTATGGAGAAACTTGTAGGTCAGGGTTAGTAACTTGAAATGAATTCGCTGGGCAATGGGGAACCAGTGAAGGGATTGATAGAGGGGAGAGGCAGAGGAGTAGTGGGGAGAGAGGTGGATAAGACGGGCTGCAAGAGTTGAGGAGGGTTTGAAGGGGAGCGAGAGTGCTAGATGGGAGGCTACAGAGAAGGATGTTGCAGTAGTCTAGGCGGGAGATGACGAGGGCGTGGACTTGTGTTTTTTTAGTGTCAGAGTTGAGAAATGGGCGGATGAGTGAAATATTTTTCAGGTGGAGGTGGCAGGCAGAGGTGAGGGCTTGGATGTGTGGTTTGAAGGATAAAGAGGAGTCAAAGGTTATCCCAAGGCAGCGGACTTGTGGAGCTAGTGAGAGAGTGTAGCCATTAACAGGATAGAGAGATCAGGTGGAGGGATGGAGTGGGGACGGGAAAGATGATGAGTTCGGTTTTATCAACATTTAGTTTTAAGAGATGGGAGGAGAAGAAGGAGGATATGGACGAAAAGGCATTATGGGATCCGGAGAAAATGGGGTTAATATCAGGACGGGAGGATATAAAGCGGGGGTGTCGTTCCGCATACAGGTGATAGTGAAAGACATGTGAGGCTATGAGCTGACCCAAGCCAAGAGTGTAGATAGAGAAGAGGAGTGGTCCCAGGACTGACCCCTGGGGGACACCAACAGAGAGCAGACGAGAGGAGGAGGTGGTGCGAGAGTGAGAGAAACTGAATGTCCGTTCAGAGAGATATGAGGAGATCCAGGAGAGGGCCAAGTCAGTGATGCCGAGGGAGGAGAGGATTTGTAGCAGGATGGAGTAGTCGACAGTGTCAAAGGCAGAGGACAGGTATAAGAGGAGAAGCACAGAATAGTGGCGTGAGGCTTTAGCGGTTACTAGGTCGTTGGTGCCTTTGGGTTTAGGGCAGTTTCAGTTTATTTGGTTGGGGACGGAAGCTGATTGGAGTGGGTCAAGGAGAGAGTTGGAGGATAGGTGGGAGGACAGTTGAAGATAGACATGCTGTTCCAGGAGTTTGGATGCAAAAGGAAGCAGTGAGATGGGACTATAGTTGGACAGTGAGGAGGGGTCTAGAGATGGTTTCTTAAGGATAGGTGTTATTGTCGCATATTTAAATGAGGAAGGGAAGATGCCAGAGGTTAATGATAGATTGAAAAGGTGGGTGAGGGCTGGGAAGATAGCAGTGCTGAAGTCTGAGATGAGGTAGGATGGCATTGGGTCAATGTTACAGGTAGTGAGGTTGGATTTGGACACTAGAGAGGAAAGGTTATCGTGACTAACATTGGAAAAGCTGTTTCTGTAGTTGTTCACTGGAGATGGGTCTGGGTACGGGTGGGGGGTGGTAGTATAGAGGGGGGGAGTGGGGACTATGGGGTGAAGCTTTTTCTGATGAGATTGATCTTATTTAAGAAATGAGTGGTAAAATCGTCCGCTGATAGGAGAGATGGGGGAGGAGGTGCTGGGGGGGCGAAGGAGAGAGTTGAAGGTGTTGAATAAATGTCTGGGGTTGGGAGACAGGGAGGATATGATGGTGGTGAAGTAATCCTGTTTTGGGGGTGGTGAGTGCAGACTTAAATGTGTGTTTGCGATTGTTTGCATGAGGTGAAGTCGTCGGTAGAGCGTGTTTTCTTCCAGCAGCATTCAGCAATTCTGGAAGCTCGCCTCAGTTGTTTATTGGAGGCTGTGTGCCAAGGTTGCCTGTTGATGTTGCGGGTTCTGTTGTGTGTGAGAGGAGCGACTGAGTCAAGGGTGGTGGTGATTGTGTTGTGGTAGAAAGCAGTGGCTGCGTCCGAGTTGTCAAGTGAGGATATGGTAGAAAGAGGTACAAGAGAGTCCGAGAGTGTGCGAGGGTTGAGATTTTGTAAGTTCCTGCGGGGGTGCACTAGATGTGAGACCGGAGGAGCAGGTGGAGTGGAGATGGTGGAGAAGGTAATCAGTTTATTTTCAGATATTGGGTGAGGGGAGTTTGAGATGTCAGATAGGGGGCAGAGGCGGGTGAAGATGAGGTCCAGCGTGTGTCCGTCTGTGTGGGTGGCTCCAGAGGTCCACTGTGAGAGGCCAAAGGAAGAGCAGAGTGAAAGGAGTTTGTTGGCAGCAGAGAGGTGTGCATCAATAGGGATGATAAAATCTCCCATGACAATAGTGGGTATGTCAGTGGAAAGAAAGTGGAGAAGCAAGGAAGAGAAGTGGTCAAGGAAGGTAGGGGCAGGGCCTGGGGGGCGGTAGACCACAGTCAATTGGAGGTTGGAGGGGGAGTAGATGCGGACAGAGTGCACCTCAAAGGAGGTGAGGGTAAGGAAGAGTAGAGGTGGATGGGAACAAAGGAGCAGGTGTCAGACAGGGAAGGCCAAAAACCTCCTCCATGCTTGTTACGGGGGGGGGAGTATGGGAAAGTTGGAGACCGCCAAAGGAGAGAGCAGCAGGGGAGACTGTGTCAGAGGGTGTCAGCCAGGTTTCTGTTAGACCAAGGAAGAGTAATTTGTGTGAGATGAATAGGTCATGTATGTAGGAGAGTTTGTTACATACAGACCGTGGGTTCCAGAGAGCTCCAGGGAGAGAGATAGAGTGAGTAGGGATCAAGGGAATCTGTTTTAAGTTGAAGTGATTAACAGAGTTTGTAGAGGTAAATGTGTTTGGAAAGCTAGAGACAATAGTGAGAATGGGGGGCTGGGTTAGGAGATATGTCCCCAGCAGCCAGGAGCAGGAGAGAGGGTGAGTAGGTGGGAGTAGGATAGACTGTAGTTTGCTTGGGTCTGTTTGGTGCGGAGGGCATTGATAGTGGGAAAGAGGTGGGTGGCAGCAGTCAGATGAAAGGGAAGAATGCAGGGAGAGATATAGAACTCATTGCCCAGCAAAGGGGTGTGGGGATAGGCAACTAGTTTCAGGAAAAAGGAGGTTGATATAATGGAGGGAAGGAAAAGCATGGTGGGAGATAGTTTAGCAAGCTAATAGTTGAAAAGAATAAGAGTAGCTGTTACCTTGCCATACATGTTCAATCCTGGTTTTAAGTCAACCAGTTAGAATGGCCACTTTGAAAAAGGCCGCTGCGACCAAGTCACGAGCGACCCTAAGCATGGTTTTATACAGACTGAAGATCAGAACAGACAATCAGAAGTGAACAGGAGATGCGAGGGGTTGACTCAGTTAATTAGCAAAGTGAGGGAAAGTAGGAAGTCAGATAACAAGGTGAGCTGCGTTGGCTCCATACACACCGCAGGGGATGGGGTAGGTGACAGTGTGATGATCACAAATTATAACATAGTGAAGATGCACCTCAAAGGAACACACAGTGATTGCCAGATGAGAGTTGTAGTCAGGCCCGAACTGCAGATCTGGCAAGCCGGGCAATTGCCAGAGGGGCTGGGTGGTTTGCTCACACAGTAGCCATCTTGCTTATAATTTATTCACTGCACTTCCTGTGAAGTCCCGCCCCCTCTCTCACACATGGCCGCTCAGCAGGAGACTGCAGGGACCTGTACTGGGCTGTCAGTAGGACAGCACTGAGTCACCTGCAGGAAGAGGGTCCTCACTGTATTCACTCCCTGTTCTCCTGTGTAGAGCTCAGCTCCCAGTCCTGCGAGGCCCCGCCCCCTCCCTCACACACAGCCCCATGCTGCAGGGAGCGCATGGGCCTGGACTGGGCTGTCAGTTGACAGAACTAGTCACCTGCAGGAAAAGGGACCACACACTTGGGACCAGAGAGAGCTGTCCTGCAGAGAGAGACAGCAGCCTCTCCAGCCTGATGGCAGGGTGCAGGAAGCACAGCAGAGAGGACACCTCTCACACTGCAGCAGCTCAGTGTCTGCCAGCTTCAAGGAGGGTGAGTAGAGGAAGCGGGGCAAGTGTTACTGGTAAGGGCTGCCTTCACTTCTGTGTTGTTGTCCCCTCTCCCTCTTCATGTGTATGTGTGCTCCCTTTCCCTCCTCTCCTCTTGATGCCCTCCCCCTTCATCATCGGTGCCCCCCATGTGTGTTTTCACCCCTCCCCCCTTCAGATGCCCCCTCCATTCGTGTCTCAGTGCTTCTTCCCTCCATCCCTTCAGGTGCTCTCCCCCACATATACTTCTACCCTTCAGGCGTTCCCTTCTCCCCTCTCCCCCATCTTATTTGTGATTTTTTTTTTAATAAAACGAAGAGTTGGCGGCTGCACAGTGTTTGTGCAGCTGTGAGAGTGATCACTGCATGCAAAGCGCTCAATAAGCGCTGTATACAGATCAAGTGTTTTCTGGGGCTTGGTAACTGCAGGAGCTGCTGGGTCTTTGGGTGTGTGCGCAGCAATACGTCGGGTGCTTTAGATGCATGCTTTGGCCAGCGTGTACTTCAAAAATGCTGACTGCCGGCCCCCATTGACTTTCACTCTCCCTGTCGCATAAACCTTGGGAAGCAGTAGCCTGTCAATTGTTTTCCCCAACACGTATTGTACGTCGGGGAAAACATCAGATATTCATAGCTCTCAACGAGAGTAATTGCCGGCGCATTTTGGACATATTGCAGTGCAGCGTACTGTGTGTTGGGGAATACACCATAAAATCATAGCGCTCAATGAATGAATGAGTGCTATGATTTTACCATATTGGCAGCGGTGTTGGTATGGAGCGCATTTTAGAGGTGAGGGTTTTAGATTATATATATATATATATATAATATATATATTATATATATTATATATATATATATATATATATATATATATACTATATATATATATATATAAATAAAAATATATAGCTGGTTGATGGGCATTTTGTTAAGTAAAAGTTTTGTATTTCCGGTGCGATAACAAATCTGTAGCATCCTTCCTTAAAGGGAATATGTCGCCAATTTTTTTTTTTTTACTTATTAAATCAAGCCCTTGATCCATATTCTTTTCCTCTCAGTCGTTTTTATTTCCTGATTGTAGATTTCTCAATTTGGCCGTCTCTATATGGTTGTGGGGAAGACATTCTTGCTTGCACTGCTTTAACAGCAGTCAGAGAGATACTTTACAGCAGCTTCATGCCCATAGGATTCTTAAGACAGTTTCTGTCCCATAGTCGTTTATAGGAAAGTTTCCACTGTGAAGGGAGGGGAGAGGGGGAGCTGTGACATCTCCTCTTGTGACTGGTGGATTCGGTGTTATCTGTACACAATGGTGTCTCCTTTCTGTTTGACCATACATGCCAATTCTCCCGTTTTTTGGTGGGGGGGGGGGGGTCCCGCTATTTGGGGTCCCCCCCCCGCCCTCCCGGGGGAGTTGGCATTTCTCCCGCCGCCAACAGGCGGCAGGGGTCCTTTAAATGGCTGCGGCGCCGGAGTAGCGCTGGTGCACTACTCCGGCGCCGCTGGTCCGTTCCCACGGACGGGTGAAGCGGGCGCAGGGTCCGCTCACCCGCCCGCGGTCTCACTGTGCGGGGGAGGAGGGAGGAGGGAGCGCTCCCTCCTCCCTAATTCACCTGTATGTCAGGCCCCCCAGCGCGCCTTGAATACAGGTCAGCGGTGCAGGGGAAATGACGCGCGGCTGCTCTCATTCCCCCTGCGTCGCTGAGGAGATCGGGCAGGAGCCCGGCCGGAGCTGCAGGAGCCTGGTCAGGTAAGTGGAATTTATTATTTTATTTTTATTAACTACATGGGGGGCTCTGCCTGGCTACAATGGGGGGGGGGTCTACCTGGCTGGCTACAATGGGGCAACTACCTGACTGGCAAAAATGGGGGAAATACCTGGCTGGCTACAATGGGGGCAATACCTGGCTGGCTACAATGGGGGCAACTACCTGGCTGGCTACAATGGGGGCAATACCTGGCTGGCAACAATGGGGGCAACTACATGGCTGGCTAAAATGGGGGCAACTACCTGGCTGGCTACCATGGGGGCACTACCTACCTGGCTACTAAAGGGGGCACTACCTGGCTGGCTACTAAAGGGGGCAACTACCTGGCTGGCTACTAAAGGGGGCAACTACCTGGCTGGCTACTAAAGGGGGAAACTACCTGGCTGGCTACTAAAGGGGGCACTACCTACCTGGCTGGCTACTAAAGGGGGCACTACCTACCTGACTACTAAAGGGGGCACTACCTACCTGACTACTAAAGGGGCAACTACCTGACTACTAAAGGGGGCAACTACCTGACTATTAAAGGGGGCACTACCTAGCTACAAAGGGGGCAACTACCTAGCTACAGAGGGGGCATCTACCTTGCTACAAGGGGGCATCTACCTGCCTGTAAGGGGCACTACCTGGTTATGGGGGGGGCTACTACCTGGCTATAAGGGCATCTACCTGGCTTTCTTCCAAAGCCATTATGGAGTTAGGTGGAGTGGGTGTGGATTTTTGAAGGGGCGTGGCAAACAAAAAGATGGGCATGTCAAAGTGCGCACCGCCCTCATAAATCTCCTGCATTTCCATTATCAAAAGATGGCAACTATGAGTTTGACCCTGCTATTACAGATAATGAGCACACTGTTGAAAAGCGCTCTAAACAGAGCAGGAAGTGACAGACGATTATTAGGCTTAGTGCCCAAAGAGAAAACTACTGGACTTAAGAATTATTTAAAAAAAATTGAAAGGGATATGGAAAATTAAAAAAAAACATAACCAAAAATTCCTACAAAATGTGTTTAACATAAAAATGTGTTTTAAAAAATAAGTCATTTCTTGATGACACATTCGCTTTAAATCTTTGTGTTGTGGCGTTCCTCTGTTATTCCTCTTGCATATGGATAAATAAGGCCGGGCCTACACCTTTTTAAGATGAAGCTCAGCCTCCATTTAAATCATTTTTCAGGACTTTGAAAGGTCTCCTGATGTATACTGTCTGGCATCACAGCACAGCCATAGCAAACACCACAAATGTCATCTCTTTTGGACTTTGCTATGTTATGTCAGTCTATGCTTCATGTGCTGGGGGTCGACCAATCTTCTGTGTCCAGCACATAAAGTATATACTATTGTGAACTAGAGCAAATGTAACCTAAAATGACCTGAATTTTAGCTATAGAGCTACAGCTACAGTACAAAGCCATGCACTGAGATACATGCGGTGGTCACTCAGGAGTTAAAACAAGTCATTAGCGGTGCAGAAGGTCTCAGTGTAGCCCCAGGGTAAGGGTACCTCACGCGGCTGATTTTGATGCTGTTTCTGAGGCGGACTCAGCGCTGAATCGGCGTGTAATCCATCTTACAATGTTTCCTATGGTAAATTGGCATCGCTGATTTTCCTCAGTGCTACCTTCTTTTCAGCAATGGTACAGAATGGACATGCCAACATATGAGGTGGATTCTGAGACCTCACATTGTGTAGGATGCTGAAAATCTGCCTCTGAAAATCGGCATCAAATCCTTGTCTCACAGGCACAAGTTATCCGTCCAAATCATCATGTGAACATTGGCGAAAAACAGTGATGTGGGCGCTGCAGCTTTGGTTTTTACATTTAACAGTTTTGTGAGTAAATCTGGTGTTAACCAGCAAATTTGTGCAGCTATTCAACAGTCAATTCGAAATTGTTGTATACTACCATAAAAACTCCCTTGTAATAGGATGTGATCCTAACAGAATGATATCATCAGCGATGACTGGACACTGTTACAGTGTAGGAACATAGGCTTTTAACAAGGGGAAGAATAACAGAGGAATATCACAATAATGAATTTAAAAAGTGAAGATTTTTGAGAATTGTTATTTCATGGGAGAAAAAATAGCATTTTCTAAATGAATCAGAAGGTGTCACAGGTTCTGTTCAATTGTTATGTATTTTGGCCGTGAATACAGTTTTCTAGTTTCTTGCATAGTCTGCAGGGTGATGATACTCTGTAGACAAGCAATGTAGAAGTAGTATTTAACTACTATGTGGTGTGGTCATTACATGCTGCTACCGTGTTTCCCCGATAGTAAGACACCCCCGATAGTAAGACGTAGCGGGGAGTTTAGGGAGGTCGACTAATGTAAGACGTACCCCGAAAGTAAGACGTAGTAACTGTACTTTGTCTGCGCTCGGGCGCTGCGATGGCCCGGGCGCCGACAGGGACGCTTCAGCTATATGCGGCTCCTCAGGGAGCGCATATAGCTGAATGCCGAGTACAGCGCACAGTGTCCGGGCGCTGCGCTGGCCCGGACACTGTGCACGATTCCTTCACCTATATGCGACTCCTCCGGAGCGCATATAAGTGAAGGGATACCACTGCGGGGCACAGAGCGAGCGCTCCGTGCTCCGCAGTGGCCTCCGGGCGACCGCAGACTCGCGGCTGTCCGGAGCTCCCGTCATCACGCTGCGTGCGCGGCCTGATGATGTCACCCGCCTGTGCTGGCAAGAAGATAGAGCAGAGCCAAGAGCGCGGGAGACGGAGCAGCGGGGATCCAGGTAAGTGATTGTTTGTTTTTTTATTTTGATATTATTGTCTATTCCTGCCTACAGCTGCCTATACCTGCCTTATACCTGCCCTATACCTGCCTACAGCTGCCTATACCTGCCGTATACCTGCCCTATACCTGCCTACAGCTGCCTTATACCTGCCTACAGCCGGCCTTATACCTGCCTACAGCTGCCTATACCTGCCTACAGCTGCCTAAACCTGCCCTATACCTGCCTACAGCCGGCCCTATACCTGCCTACAGCTGCCTATACCTGCCTACAGCCGGCCCTATACCCTGCCTACAGCCTGCCCTATACCTGCCTTTAGCTCACTTAACTCTGATTCTACCGAAGATGGCACTGAGACCCAAGATGAAGCTTCTACCTCTACGGCTTCGACATCTCAAGCATCATATTATAAAAAAGGCAAAGCAGCCAAAAATTCAAAAAACGTAAAAGGCATATCAGAAGAGATGGAAGAAAACACTCAAAAAAGTGGAAAGATGAAGACCAGGAACAACACCAATTAACACATCCATCTACTTCCATTGAAGTACTCAATTTATCTACATGTCAGCTGGATGCGTCTAAAATTGAGTTACTATCCTTGGGTCTTAATTTTGGCTTGGAAAGGGATTTTGATCTGTTTCATACTTTAAAGGATATAAATAAGTTTATACGTATTCTTACCTTACGTCGTCATTTTTTGGATACTACTCCAGATCAGCAGTCCCTATCCAAGCCGAATAATTCTAAAAGTTCTAATGTTTATCATGGCTTTTCATTTTCAGAACAACTTTCCATCCAGCAGTTGGAGGAGTTAGGGGAAAATTATGATGGTCCGACAGTTAGTAGTGACCAAATTGTATATCCATGTATTACTAACAAAAATTTTATCCCTTACAGTCTAGAATCAATATGATGATCGTTTCCAATTTTTGGTAGAACGTGACTTAAAAATATTGTACAATTCTTTGTCTGCCAATTCTGAGGGCCACAACCTCACCACCCGACAGAAAACTGCCTTGAGAGAATTAAGGTCCAATGAGGACATTGTCATACGTATGGCAGACAAGGGTGGCAGTGTTGTGGTCATGGATCAATCAGACTATCATCAATCTATGTTGTCTCTTTTGAGTGACTCTTTTACCTATCTTAGATTGAAATCAGATCCTATTCAGGTCTTTAGCAGGGAGCTTGCCCACTTGCTGGATGAGGGTGTTTCCCTGGGGGCCCTGGACCTGAGACGATCGGACGCATTGTTACCAGAATTTCCTGTCACCCCCATTTTATATGGACTACCAAAAGTCCATAAGAGGATGCCTTTTCCTCCGATGCGTCCAATCGTCTCCGGCATAGGGTCCCTGGTCGAACCACTCTGCCAATGGTTGGATTCTCTCCTCCAGCCGTTTGTGTGTCGTACTCCTGGTTTCCTGAGGGATACCAAAAGTGTTCTATTTTCCTTGAATACCAAAAAGTGGGAGGACGGTTTTGTCTGGGTCACATGTGACATCGAATCGTTGTATACTAGTATCCCGCATCAGGTCGCGTTAGCTGCATTACAATTTCACTTTGAAACTTATAGTGATTTTTCTTTGGAGTTTATTCAGTACTTACTTCAAGTGACTGATTTTCTCATGAAACACAATTATTTTGATTATTCGGGTGTGTTGTACTTGCAGACTAAGGGAGTGTCAATGGGGGCGAAATTTTCGCCCTCACTGGCCAACCTTACAGTCGCCTGGTGGGAACATCTTTACATATTTTCAGACAGTAACCCCTTTGTTTCACACTTGGAGTGGTATGGCAGATACATAGATGATCTCCTCATCATTTGGAGGAGTGATATGTCTGCCATACCACTCTTCGTGGATTACCTAAATAATAACCCATTGAATCTTAGGTTTACGTTCTCCTACCATCAACACTCTATAACATTTTTGGATCTAGAATTAATAGCTGACCCTCATAAGATTATCACTTCTAGAACACATCGTAAACCTCAGGCTGGGAATACCATCCTGCATTTCCGCAGCTTTCATACCAAAAATACCAAGAAGGCTATCCCTATAGGTGAACTCACACGAGCAAGGAGAAACTGTAGCTCTACTGAGGATTACACTCGGGAAAAGAATTCTATCTTTCACAGACTTAAGAGTAGAGGTTACCCCACTTGGGCCTTGGATAGGGCGGCTAAAAAAGTAGATTCCCGATGTAGAGAGGCACTCTTACAGGATAAACCCTTTAATAGTGTTCCATCTTATGATATTCAGCCCACTTTAGTATTAAATCACACACGCCAATTCAAACAAGTCAAAGACATTGTTCACAAATACCTTCCATTACTAAAAGAAGATGAAGGTCTTAGCCTGGTCCTGCAAAATGGGTGTAATATTGTACCTAGAAAAAGTGTCACTTTGGGTAATCTCCTTTCTCCCAGTGTTAGTAGAAGCAAAAATTCACCTTCTATGTGGTTACGTCATAAAGGCTTTGTTAGATGTGGGCACTTCCCATGTAAAACGTGTGGCTTTGTCACCCCTACCAAGGAGTTTTTCGGTTCTGATGGTTCCAGATCCTTTCCTATCCGGAACTACATAAATTGCAACACTACTCATGTTGTTTATGTCATCAGATGTTCCATATGCAAACTGTCATATGTGGGCAGCACCACACGTAAACTTAAAATACGTTTTTTGGAACATCTGTATGATATTAATCATACCTCTAGTAGAGCTAAGTCGAGTGCTTCACTGCACTTTATCGAGTGCCATGGAGCCGATACCAAGGGTCTGGAACTTATTGGTATTGAAAGAATTTTCAGGCCTAAAAGAGGTGGCAATATTGAATATAAGCTACATGATAGGGAAGCATATTGGATGCTCCTTTTAGATACGTTTTCCCCCAATGGTTTGAACTCACGTAGGGAAATTATGTTTCATATATAGATACATCCAGGTAATAGTATATACATTAGTTAGGGGTCTCTGTCATTTGTCATTTGTTCTATTCCTATTTCCAGTTATTGAACATTTATTTATTCCTTTTTTTTTTTTTTTTCATTGACATGTATTTCCTCTGGCCTCTTTTCTGTTCTATGTCCCTCCATTCCATATGCTATATAGAAATGCAAATGTCTTATGTTTAATTTGTTACGATGTTGTTTTCGCTTATTGCATGTGTGCATATGTTTTTCATTTCTCACCATCTATTTATTTGATCAGCCCTATGTCGTGTTGTTTTTGTTTTATTTTACCTTGTCCTGTTCCGATGCGCCTGCCCGTCATGTAGACCAATAGAACGCATTTGCGTTCCACTTTGATTTAGTGGAACGCATCTTGTATTTTACTGATGCTATTTCCGCTTCCGGTTTTCCGGATCTTGCTCGGTATACTTTGCATCTTGTATTTCCTGTATAGTGGGACGCATTTGCGTTCCACTCTTACAGCTTCCGGTTTGCGCGGCTTCCGGTTGTATGCCTTCTGGTCTGTCATGGCGGACGGCGTCTCGTTACCAGGTAAGGGTTACCCTTCTCAGGTGTTCCCCATTTTAGGAAATGTTATTGATTTCAGACACTACTTAAGGCTGAGGCTCTAATTACACTGTGCTACGACTAAGGGCTACCGCCCGAAACATGTCAGCGTCCGTGTCCTTCATGTCTCTCTGATCTGCCTGCTTGCTTTTATTTGCTGTGGTTTTTATGCCGCTTTTGTATTGGCAGTCTTTTTCTAAATAAAGTTCCTCCTTTTTCTACGGCCCGGTGCTGATCATCTGGACTTTTTTCATGCTTATCTCTGGTGCAGCTTGGGCACCGATCGTGCACGGGAACCTAAGGAGAACTCTCAAGTTGGGCTGTGCATCCAGGTGAGCTGGTTATCCTCCATGTTGTAAAGGCTATGGGCCATATACCTGCCAATGTAAGACATACCCCGAAAGTAAGACATAGTGGGACTTTTGGGGGTAAAAAGAATGTAAGACGCTGTCTTACTTTCGGGGAAACACGGTATTATTGATTATGTTGGTGCATAGTGGTAGCCTACATTTGTCTTGGCTAAAAGAGCAAGTGTGCCCCCAATCCTTGATCATGTGATAAGGTGTTTAATTTATAATCTATCTTATGCTGGTTTCTTATGTAATATTAGTGAGTTTTACATATTTAAAAGGTGTGATAAAGTAAAGCAGAATCCACCACGACACATTGTTTTGCAATGGGGGCGTTTTTTCATGAGGGCTGGTGAGGTTTGTGTGCCGGGGCTGCTTTTTGGTCCCAGTCCGGCCCAGGTTGTAGTTCAGGAGATACATACACAGTACAGCATTGAGAACACACAGTGATTGCCAGATGAGAGTTGTAGTTCAGGAGATACATACACAGTACAGCATTGAGAACACACAGTGATTGCCAGATGAGAGTTGTAGTTCAGGAGATACATACCTGTGAATGAAAAAGAGGGTTGATCAGATCAGAAGGAAAGGAGGAATTCATGGAGCTGCATAATGGTTTCTGGTTTTAAGTCAACCACTTAGAATGGCCACTTTGAATAAGGCCGCTGCGACCAAGTCACGAGCGACCCCTAAGCATGGATTTATAAAGACATGTCAGGTTTTTCAGTAGGTAATACAGATGGTTTTCGGATTTGAAAACCGTCAGTAAACTGACTGTCAACCTCTTTCATTGAGTTAAATAGAAAATATGTGCAGCAGTCCACACTGAATGGATTTTCCGCCGGACGGTTTTTGACACTACCGACGTAATGAAAAACTTAGAACGTTCATTCTTCTGCCTAGTTTTTGGGCAGAACATAAACATGTCAGTGGTTGAGGGGGATGGGTGAATCCACAAGCCGCAGGCAGAACCGTCCCCCAAAACCACGTACAAGATGTCAAAATACCCTCCAGATTCTTTTAATCAGAATCCGGATGGTATTTTAACCTGCCGTGTGGACGCAGCTTTACCAGCCATGAAAGTTCCTCTAAAAATTAAATATATTCAGGGCTGAAGATGCATTGCCAAGGGAGCTGGAAGGTTAGTATAGTGGTTTTCTTGTCTTGAATTGTAACTTTAAAAACTTATTTTTTTATCTGCAGGCTATCCACGTCAGAATCTGCAACACTTGGGTTTTGTTGCAGATATTGGTTTCTCCAATGATTCCAATTTAGAAAATCCACAACAAATACTCAGTGTTTACTCAACATATATTAAGATGCTATTGGATTTAAAACCAACACTGGAAGGTACTTTAAATGCAGACTTTAATGGATTTTTTTAAGCAAGTATGTGAATGACACTTCTCAAAATCCCACTTTTTTGCTTCTACTTTAGTACACTGTGGATTTTCTGCACACAAATGTGCTGGGGAAATCCAGTAGACTGTCATAAAGTAGTATTTATGACAGTCTACGATTGTAACTAGCTGTTTTGATAATTCTACAGAACTAGGTTAGTAACACCTAGTATTTTCTGTGGTTAAGGATGGTGAAGAGGGTCCATATTATGCATCCCCACAAAATTCAGATGTAAAAGCAGCATTAAACCCTGTATATCATATATCCAATTATATTTTGTCAAACTCACAATTGTCAGTCTTGAATGTATCTGCTATGAATCTGTTTAATATTTTCTTACTATGGTCTATGTGAATTGGTTTATTTGAAACGTAACTTTAAAAAAAAATGACTGTGAATAATGAGTTAACTTCTGAACAATATGTCTAGACATGCAGTTTCTTCATTACCTATGCATACTGTAGCACATCTTTTTTTGTCTTTTCATGATCAATGCAGCATCAATACATTTGAAGTGACTCAGCCACATTTCTAGTTAGTCTCATTTTATTAGTCAGAATTCTGCTTTTATCCAAATCAGTCCCGCCATCCCACAATTGACATGTTCTGGGATCGTGTTCATGGAAAGACATGGTGAGTCTTTCCAATTGGTATAATAAATCAAGATTTTCTAGTTATAAGAACTTAACCAGATTAGAATATGAAGCTTTACAGGATATCAAAAAACATCCTGACTTCTTTATCAAATCTGTGGACAAGGGGGGATAAGATTGTTTTGAATAAGGAGTTGTACAAATAACTGAATATGCATATGCATTGTGATTCCACAATTTACCAACCACTAGGGAGACATCTGACCAAAGAGTTCCAAAGATTGCTTGGCATATTACTGGAGGAGTGTTTAACAGATAATTTGTTTGTCAATTTTTTAGTTATTCCTATCTACCATTCATTCGCGAAAATTCATAAGAATGTTTTTCCATCTCCTCTGAGGCCAACTGTAGCAAAGTTAGGTCAACTTGGAGAGAAATAAAGAACTTGGCTAGATTTCCACTATCATACCAGGTTGTATTAGCGACACTAGTGTCAATATTGGATGGTAAAGAATAGAAAAGCAATAATTGTTGTTAATTATCCGATGTTGTTGAATTATATCCTTCAGTTCCACATGCAAAGGCTATTTAATTTCTGTCCCATTTACTAAGCAAATGTAGCCCATATTCAGATGTTATTAATGAGTTTTTGATAATTGCTATTACCTATTACAATACAACTAATTTTCTTCCAAAAACAGTTAGCTCTGATGTGGGCTAAGTTTTTCCTGTCTTTAGCCAACCAATATATACAATATGGGAGAAATTATTTTTGTTTTCTGAAGCTAATCTGTGTACCTCCTATATTAGGTGGTATGAAATGGCATGGAAATAGAAGTTTGTACATTACATTAATGCCATTGATTTCAACCTCAAGTTCACCTATATTTTTAATTTACTGTAAGTAATTTGATTTTCTAACTTGTTTTGCCGACTATCTTAAGGGGTCCTGTACGGCTTTAAAGAAGGCAACACCAAAGGCTTTATAAACTTTATTATATGAAGAACTAAGTGATTACATAAGACTAAAGAAAGATAGTGTGATATTGTGTATACTTTTGCATAATATAGATTACAGAAGAAAAGCACGTATTTACATCATATAAGTAACAAAGGTAAAGCACAAACACCCATCTCCTGCCCCAGGGCATCTTAACCTGACTACGGTGGGTCCACCGGATGAATGCGATAAGGCAAAGCACTCACACTTGTCACTAGTGAGTACAATACAATAAAACACTGCAACCTATCTCCCACCACAGAATCCTCCAGTGCCTTATGGCAGGCCCATGAGCTAATACAATCCTGCATTATTTACACTGCACACTGTAAAGCACCTGAATTTATCCTGCCCCAAGGACCAGTTAGCATCACTATAGCAGGTCTTAGAACTCAGCGCATCACAAGGGTTAACATACCTTAAAGCACATGAATCGATCTCCTGCCCCCAGGACCAGTTAGCGTCACCATCGCAGGTCTTCAAATTCAGTGCCATACTTACACCTCACCAGGATTTCAAATCTGTCTTAAGCCGACAGCGGTGAGAACAAAGAGATCCCCTGGGATCTACACGGGCGTCCCCTCTCCAAGATGGCTTCTGATCTCACAACTGTGTGCTCCAGCTTATATCTCATTTGAAAACAAGTGCCTGTGTAACCAAATGTTACAAAAACTCTGATAGGTTACATTTGTCCAATATAACATCTCTCTCTTGAATGGCCAGTTCTTGAGAGGTCACCTTACACCGGACAAAGCCATCATTGGATGAGAAACATGTTGAAACTCCTGGTACCGAAAACTTATATCACTAAACATCGATACAGAAATTATGAAATAATAAGAAAACTATGCGATAATGAGACCAGGTGATGAAGACTCCTGGTGGGAACACTCTTCTCACCAAACAAATATGCGATAAGAATACATAAACAGATATTGTTTTTACTAACTCTTGTAGGCACTAAGAAAGTTACTTTATTATATGAGTTAAACCAATCTGTCTGAAAGGGATCCAAACAATATGGATTCTTGATGGCCAAATAACCTATTAGCATTACATAACTTTAACAGGGTTTTCTGATGAGGACATTATTATCCCTTTTCACAAACCCAAAGCTACCAATTCCATATTGCCAGCTTCTCACTGCCATCTTCCCATGTCATCATGCATGTGGGGAAACTTGTTAAAACTAAACGCAATTGCTCTAAATCAAAAGTTTTCCCCAACAAGCTGTAGAAGCATGTGATCAAAACATCAGAGGTTACCTTGATAGTGTCTTAAAAAGTGTTTGAAAGATACGTTTTTGACTAAAAAGAAATCAAAGAAAAATATTTCCAATAAATTATTTGTTTTTTTTCTCCTCAGTTCAGTCCTCGGTATTTTGAAGTCATCCAAATTATTAAACATCACATACTTATTCTCATGTGAGTAGAGATATATGGGCATATGTTATGTGCCAAGATAAGCTCTCATAGTTGCTTCTATCATCTCCCTAATTATGTTTAAAAATAATGTTTCTAACAAGGAATATCAGTTATCCACTAAAGGTTTTTTCAGTGCAGTCAGAATAAGTGCAAAGAATATTCTTTTACTAAAACAAAAGACCAATTAATTTCTTTCTTAGATATGAAGTCTTATCACATCAGTTCTCATATGAATGATAGCACAAAACATGTTTAAAATCCTGTGCAATGTGCTACAGACGCCTTTAAGGTACACATCAGATGTCATGTGTCTGATGCGGCCAATTCATCTACTGTAGTATTCATGTACTGCATCAAAACATTTTTAGGAGACGTATAAAAGTAGTATAACTTCTTAAACATTTATAATCGTTAAAAAAAAAATAATAAAAAAAAAAATATATAATATATATATATATATAATATATATATATATGTGTATATATATATATACCTCTAAATGGAAAAGATTATGGAAGGAAATATACATAACCGAGAAACTGGATGGATTTTTAATTTAGGAACAAGGACATTGTTAGGTAAAGCAAGATATCATCTATCATTATTAATGTACTGGGAATTTTATTTTGGTAATTTATTATGCTATATTTTTTGTGCCTTTTTTCTTGTTTGTTTGCTCGTCATGTGATCCTGCATACTTAAGAGACAGAGGTTTTGTAGTGTGCAGCATGCTATGACTACTGATACAATCGAAATTGTGTAGTTGTACTACTGGATATTACATTATTAATATTTATATACTGGATTTAGAATTTTTTTAATGGTTTAATAAATGGAAGCTTTAATTTACTGAAGCATGCCAACTGGATTTTTGTTTGAAATTCCATATTGTTCATGGTATTATGAGACAGTTAATTGTAACATATTACTTAATTTTATTTCTCTGTATCCTGTAGGTTCAGAATTCTATGCTGATTTATATTTTTATGGAATTTGAGAGTTTTTTTTTTTTAATTTTTTCTCTCACAGCCATAGATTTAAATGGTAAACTTAACCTTTTACTTTTGGCATCTCTTTTTTGCAACATAAGCGATCAACAGTTCTATTGAACTTCAATACAGAATCAGGCTAAGAATGAGCTGTGGAAGCATCTTATACATATTAATGCCTACAAAGTTATGTCAGCAACTACAGTGGAACATAAAATCTTCACTGGTTACATGATTTATCCTTGTTTGGATGGCTGCTTTCTTCCAGAAACAGTGACACCTCTGTCCACAAGTTATAAGCATACTTGTCTACTATCTTAAAAAGAAAGGGAAAATCCGGAAAAAAAGAGAGTCCCAGAAGAGTTGACATTTCTGTACTTGCATGATGCAGGCTTGGAAGCCTAGTCCTTTAACCCCCTAGATTACACTGTCAATGGCATCTGCAGAATCTAGGTGGTAGACAAAAAAGGTTTGCATATGAAGAGAGTAGAGAAGTGAGGGGGCAATCTGCTCTCAGCACATAGGGTTGCTATAAAGAGCTAAGAGGGCAGGGGCGACAGGAGAAGGAGCAGGATTCTGAGCTCCTCCCCCCTCTAATTCTCAGTGCTGGACAAGGCCACAGGAGAAGATACAGTATCAGCCGTGAGTTACAAGTAGTTGCCTGTTGATATAGTACCCCTCTTCTTTTCATCACTCTCCTTGAATGCTGAGTAGTGTTGAGCGATTACGTTGACTATCACCATCGGTCGATGGTCGATAGTCGGCTATCATTCGACAAGATATTCGATTGTCGGATGTTAGATTATCACCGGATGACCATTAATGTCTATGGGAGACAAAAACACCTTCAGTCTTACACCCAAAACAGGGCTGGAAAAGCTGGAATTAAATCACAACAGTCAAATGGGATACGTTGCTACATCTTAGACAAACAGAATTCATTTTACTTGAACTGGACATTGAATATCCCAGTCTGGAATGCAGCATGAGCCCAAACTGGCATGACCCCAGATTTAAAAAGTGCCGGAAAAAGGAGTCTTTCAACCACCATTTTTAGTTTGAACTGGATCATTAATTATCTGTCCTGTACCGCAGTAAGACCATTAAACCTGTCTGACCCCAGATTAAAAAGTGCTGGAAAGGAAGCTTTCAACCACCATTTTAGTTGAATGGACATATACTGTCCCTGTCCTGGTAGCGCTTGCCCCTCGTATGAGTGCGGACAATTGAGCTTCATGGATTCTGGTGGATAACGCTCCTGTTCCACCCAGGGGTGCATTTTTTCTTGGCATTCTTTTTCTCATTTTAGCTCAAGTGCTGGAGGAAATGTCTCGTGTACTTTGTTACTCTGTCCAGTGCTCCATACTCCAATGTCCTCTGAATAACCTACATCCTGGACAAGTTTTCCTTTACCTCCCTGTACAGCTATTTTGTACATTGCAAGTTTTTTAGTAGTTCATATTCTAGAAAACACATTTTTATAATAGGATGGGAATCCCACCATGTTCCTTTGTTTCTCTTTTTTAATTATATTAAATTAAATGCGGTTGTCTCAATACAGGGATTGCTAGCTCTGTTAAAGTTCTTGCAAAAACAAGTAATTTTTTAATATGTGTCCATTAAAATTGTCTACCTTATTCCTGTTTCTGACAGCACACATCACCTTGAGCCACTCTTGACAATTGTGAAGAACAAATGTCTGTTAGAAACATCATTTTTTTATAATAGGGACCTGTGAGTATAGCTGCATGTCACAGCAACAATGCCCCCAAAAATTTCAAGCATGACCACTTGAGGCCACTTTGGAAATTGTGAAGAACAATTGTCTGTTAGAAAACACAAATTTTTTATAATAGGACCTGTAATTATAGCTGCATGCCACAGCCAAAATGCCCCAAAAATTCAAAAAGGATGACCCTTGAGCCCACTTTGGACAATTGTGGAAGAACAAATGTCTGTATAGAAACAATCATTTTTTTTGGAATAGGACCTGTAGTATTGCTTCATTTCAAAGCAGGCATGGCACCCAAAAAATTTAAAAATCGACTTCTCAGCCACTGTTTAAAAATTGGTGAGGGAGAAAAAGAAATGCCCTGTAGAAGCCTCATTTCTTTTTCCAAAAGGACCATGACATTATAGCTTTATCTACAGCAAATGACCCCTAAAAAAAATTTATAATTATTGATTTCTCAGCCACTATTAAAAATTGTGAGGTGAGAAATGCCACTTAAAAGCCACATTTCTGTTCCATAAGGACAATGATTATTGCTGTAATCTCACAGCATATAGACCCCCCAAAAATTATAAATATGACACTTCTCAGCCACTATTTAAAAATTGTGATGGAGAAATGCACACTTAGAAGCCACCATTTATGTTCCAAAGGAACAATAATGTGTAGCTTTATCTCACAGCAAACATGACCGCAAAACCCATTGACAATGCGAAAACTTCTAAAGATAATGTGAGTAAATGATACGGTGTTGTCATGAAACCTTGATGTCTTTACAGCTCTCCTCACAGCAAAACCATGCAAAAAATGAACTGTTGGAAAAGAGATAAAATTGAGTAAGAAGAATTTCATTTAAAAAAAAAAAAGTTTTCAAGAGGACCATTTTTGTTTAGAAGAGGAAATGGTAAATAAGACCGGCAACTAATCGGTGAACTCGGCAATTGGGCCACAACATCATCAGAGATCCATGCAGATTCATCTTGATGAAAGTCAAACAATCCACCATTATCTGTGGAAAGCCAGATGCGTTTGGTTGTAAAGACTCCTCCAGCTGTGTGAAAAGGTCCGCTCAGAAATGACGCTGGGCTGCTGTGCAGGACAAAAACACCTCTATGGCGTGGGGCAAGCAGCTTTGGCCATTCTCCATTTTGGATACCCAGAAGTCTATTGTGTCCGGAAACACATCCAAAAACATCGGGTTTGGAGACGCAGTAGTCGTGCACCATGAATTCTTAAGTGGTCTCTGCGTGTGTGGATGTGAGCCCTGCATTGCATGCGTGGTGAGTGTGGTAAATAAAGATTGCCAGAGGTCACCCATTAGGCTTCTGCCACCTTGGCTGCTGTGCCGCTCGGCTACCTTGGCACTCTACTGCTGTTCACGCGCTGATGTTTGTTCCACCTTGACATTGGAAGAACGTGAATCAGACGCAACAGATCGTCTCCAGTCGATCAATCAGCAAGGTCTTCCATTTCCTGCATTTTACTCTCTATTTGGCGTGGGTGGAAGGAAAGTGCTGAGTTTTGTTTTTGTACCAGGGATCAGGAAGGGTGCCCACCAGTAAATGTTGTTCATTTTGATGGCCTTTAATGCGAAGATCTTGTTGGAGGATAATGGAGATCACAAGCACTCATGTGAGGAGAATGGGAGCTTGATTTCCTTAAGCCTCTGGGTCTGAGGGGCACTAGCAAATGATCTTCCTCATCCTTCCTCATCCGCCTCAAAATTCACGCCAACCTCTTTCAAGGCATAGGGACGTCGGTAACGTTGGTGGTTCTAGGAATACCTCTCCCCTCCTACTACGCTTCCTCCGGCACAGCTTCAACACATCCCCTGGACTTGCCTGAGATGATGCACCCTGAGAGCTGATGCGCTGCCTTGCCCACTAGCCCTGGACCCCGAACCACTGGCCTAATGAAGAACGTAAATTGAGAAACTGTCGGGCCTTGTGGGATTCGACGGAGAGAAATGCTCCGTGTCCGCATCTGTGTCCGTCTCCTTCTCCATCGCTGGCGGGACCTGTTGATTTCGGAGTGGTTCCAACGATAGTTCCAGAAAAAAGAACACCACAATGCTCAGCTGGACAAGGGGCATCGTCCGCACTGGGACCAATTTGGTGCTTCTTCAAAACTGGAAAGGATTGGTGCAGAGATCTTTTAATGCCTCCACGCGCGGTGGCTCAACACCCTGAGGTCTGCACCGCTGCCTTGTCAGGCCATGTGTCACTTCATAGTTGCGTAATGGCATAGCGCTGCTGCCACAATCGCTGAGAGCATGTGGACGGGTGGAATTCCAGCGTGGGTGTTGCCACGTCAAACAATGTGACGGTTGAACGGGGGAAAGGGGAGGCCGAGCTGACGCCTTGAAACGCAGCCCAGGCGGGACGAAGCAAGCGGTGAGAACGGCGGAAGTGCGAACTTAGACTTCGAGCCTTCATCAGCAGGCAGCCAACACGGGTAGCTCTTTAGAAATTTCTGGACGTCAAGGTTCATGACATGTGCCAGGCAAAGGGATGTGCTCCAGCCTACCCGATCTTAAGGCGGGCCAGCAGATTTTTGGCCAGAGTGTTGCTCATTCAACTCATGCATCGCTGCATGTGACTAGACATATTGGTGGTGGTTATCCACCTAAGGTTCTTGCCTCTACTTATGGTTTACGGCAAAGGCAAGGCAGTATGACATCGCTGGGTGATTCAGAGGCTTGCACAAGGAAGGCCAGTCTTGAGAGGTCCTGGACCTTTTGACGGCGATAATCGAGGAGCAGGGTTTGCCGCTACAGTGGCTGGCGGAATCATATCAGCGGGGTATTCTGCGACCGCCCTCTCCCTTTTGAGCAGGACCGTACTGCAAATACCCTCCTCGTTCCAGTGATGAAAGCACTGCAAGCAAATTTCTGCTGAAAAGACACGTTGGATCCGCAATGTGTCATCATCATCATCAAACACAGTGACTCGTCGTCCTGACATTCTGGAATCAGGAGCTGCGGGCTACAAGCAAGAGGGGACTGCAAGGCGTTTGCCGACCGGCCCGGGATTTTGCCGATTGACTGGCTTCCTTCTCCTCCTCTGATGGCATCAGTACTGTGGCGTCAGAGCAGAGAAATCATCTCTTTGGGCCTCTGATCTATTAACATGCCTTCTGACTCAACCGCATTTTCTCATCAAAAGAGGTCTTCAGAAAATGGATTATCACAGTGGTGGGTACACCGAGTTGACATTTGGTGCTTCATGTTGGATGGATGATGATGATGCTGTTGACGGGACATTCTTTGTGGCCGGACTAGGGAGGACGAGAGGTAAGACTGCTGGATGCAGGTTGCCTCGCGATTAACCACTGAAGGACAGATTGGCGATGCTGGTTCAGTTATTGAGATTCACAGGGCCCTGACCCAGCGATGACAGGCCTAACAGCCTGCAACTGACTATCCCACTGGCATGCGTGTTGTCGCCAGCACTGGAAGGAGCACCTTCTCTTGTACCTCTCCTCATGTCCTACCCCTCTTTGCTCGCTACTACCTGCATTTCGCTCCATGTTCAGCAATATAAAAAATTAAGGAGGTATGGAAGAGATTTGGAAAGTCTCTTATTAAAAGACGGCAAATCACAGCTTTTTCTCAAATCCCTCAAATCATAAACAAATTGCTGGAGTCAATTTTTAACCCCGCAAGGTGGCTCTATCAACAAAGCTGGCCTGCGCCAAAAGTGTAAAAAAACACGTATCTGAAATGTATACGGGATAATAAAAGGGTATTTTTTTGCACCTATCCAATTCACCTGTGGTACTATAAAATTGCTGTATTCAAATTTAACTTCAAAGTAGCTCTATGAACAAAGTTGACTGACCAAAAGTGAAAAAAACACCTGTCTCAAATGTATACATGGATAATAAAAAGGTAATTTTTGGCACATATCAATTTCCTGTAGTGATATTAAATTGCTTGTATTCAAAATTTAACTAAAAGTAGCTCTAATTGAACAAAAGCTTGACTGACCAAAAAGTGAAAAAAAAAAACACCTGTCTGAAATGTATTAGGATATTAAAAAGGTATTTTTGGACCTTTCAATTACCTGTGGGACTACAAAATTGCCACTATTCAAATTTAAGTGCAAGGTTGCCTCAATGAACAAAGCTGTACAGCGCCAAAGTGAAAAAACAGTATCTGAAATGTATTTGGATATAAAAGGTATTTTTGGCACCTAATCTACTGTGCTGACTACAAAATTGCTGGATTCAATTTAACTGCAAGGGTGGCTAATCATCAACAAAGCTGGGAATGGGCAAAAATTGAAAAAGAAACCTATCATGAAATGTTACTGATAATATAAAGTGGAGTTTTGGCACCTTAACAAGAGACCTGCAGTTACTAGAAAAGATAAGTATCCTAATATAAGTTCAGGTGCCCAATATCCAGGAAAATTCTATAGTAAAACTGTTAATATAAAGCTATTGCAGTGCAATGTATACACTAAGTTTCTTGGTGAACTATATCCAGTATTCTTTATAGAGCTTGTCTGTGTTCGCCCGCGGGCTGGCCCCAACCCCCACCACCCGCTCCCCCCCCCCCGTGAATTTTTCAGCGGTAGATGCTCCTTGAAAATTCTTCTACCTAACTACATCAAATCTTCAAATCTCTGATCTAACTAAGTTGGTAAGGATCACAGCTAAACAGCAGAGCTTTCTCTTGTGAAGAAATTGAATAATTTCGACTGAGATGTTTGGACACAGGCAGAGCGCCTCGTCTACTGCTATAAGACGCTGCCGACAGACATGATCATGAACAGGAAGGGCTGTTCTATGTAAACCGATGGTTCATGTGAGCTTTTTCCAGCCATCGCAACCATACACATCCCAGTCATGACGTCGCACACAAATCTCACCCTTCTCTATTCTGTAAGCTGATTTTCTTGGGCCGCCAAAAATGACAGGAAGCGCTGAAAATGGCGCGGATTATTAATAGATCGATGCACCAGATTTTAACTAAATGATTCGCCTCATTGATCTAAAAATTTCGATCAACATAAAAACTGTGCCGATTTCAACTTTGTCGATAATAATCGCTCAACACTAGTGCCGAGCCATTCAGCTCTCTGCACAGTTCAGGGTAGAGCCAGAGCAGAAGGGCTGTCATCAATTCAAAAGAAATCTGTCTGAGGATGCAATTCTCAACTCACACATGTATGAAAAACCAAAAAACACGATATGAAACAGCACATCCAAAAAATATAAATTTCCACAAGCCTTTTTCACCCATGTCCATCCTGTTACATTTCAGCTCCTCAATGGAACCTTTCTCAAGCAATGTGTACAAGTGCATATGTTGTCAACCAGGGGCGTAACTACAGAAGCCTGGGCCCCATGAAATACTTTTGGATGGGGACTCCCCCACCCCCCAATCACCAACATTTACCGGGACATGCAGTTACTAGATAATACAAGGAGCAAATACCTTACCCTACATATCACCATCATACGGCTACCAAACAAATTCCACTGTACCCAGACCATAATTACCAATAACGCTACTACATAGGAACCTGATTATACCACCAGAACATTGACACAAATTACCACACATAGATGAATAATACCCCTACACTATTACTGACAGTACACAAAGACCAATATTACCGCCATGATTATGTGACCATTACAGTGGGTTATAGATCGCTGTAATAACCTCTGGCAGACATAATAGTGATAAAATGTAGTTATATCTTGTAACGGGTGGCGCTGCGTCCCGCCCTACGGGTTGCGGGTGCACCCGTGTCCCCATCTCCAGGCGCTCGGCGGGGGCGGGTGGCGCCGCTGACTGGGCTACGGTTTGCGGGCGCACCTGTCCCATCCACTTATCTATCCATGCTCCCGTCCTGCTCTCTCCCCCTGCCGGCCGGAATGCGCACGTGCGCCCCCTTGGGACTGCGCGCCGGTGATTGGATAATTGCCAGGCGTTGACCCTATATTATGTATGTGTCCACATCACTTCCCTGCTGGATCTTTGTTGCCTCCGTGGCCTAGAGAAAGCATTAGCCGCGTACTAGTCTCTGCCGTGTTCCTGACCCTTGCCTACGTTTCTCGACTCTGAACCTTGCCGCCTGCCCTGACCTTCTTGCTACGTTTATTGACCACAAATCTTGCCGCCTGCCCTGACCTTGCCGCCTGTCACCGACTACGTCTACGCCTCACGATTATGTACCACGCTACACCTCAGCTGCCACCGCGGGCAGGTCACGTTAGGGGTAGCGACCTGGTAGACTCCCGCTGCAGCAAGTCCATCCCGCTTTGCGGCGGGCACTGGTGAATACCGGGACCTACTTAGACTCCCCTCCCTGGCGTGACTTACACCATCGCTTGCGGTGGTCCAGAGGATCCACTATCCAGGCCGTTACAGTAAGATCCCGCCATGGATCCCGGCCAAGGTGACCTCATGCAAGCATCGCGGATCCCACGACTATTGTTGCCCAACAATCGCAATAGATCGCACAACAGGCACAGCAATTGGGCCAGCTCTCCGCCATGATGCGTCAGCTCCTTGCATCCCAGCAACAGTCTCCGCCTCCGTCTGTTGGTCTATCTACACCCGCTGTTCCTTTGGCCACCATGGGACGTAAGCTTCGGCTTCCTCTGCCCTCCAAATTTGATGGGGACCCCAAGCTTTGTAGGGGTTTTATTACCCAGTGCTCTATGAACGTGGAACTTGCCTTGTGGGTTTCAAGGTAATTAACCAGTGGTGAGGCTGGGCATAACGTCCTTGTCTCTCTCCCATCACCCACATTTTCCCCAACCTTGATATAACTTGATGGACACGTGTCTTCTTTCAACCGTACTAACTATGTAACTATGTAACTATGTAATGGGATGATCAGTTCACATCGGGAGGTCTCTTATAGTGGCCTTTGTGGTGAGTCTGCTATCGGGAAGGCCTCTGGCTTTTTTTCGGGCGACCCCCTCTGGGACTGGGATTCACCTGTGACCCGCAGGTTCTACAGATCTTCCCCCGCGAATTTCGCACCGTCTTCGAGGAACCGGCGCGTGCGTCCTCTGCTGAAACCGCGCTCTTGAGCCTTCGACAGGGCTATTCCTCCGTGGGAGACTATGTGGTTTAATTCCGCACCATGGCTTCAAAATTGGCTTGGAATGACCCCGCTC
Source organism: Phyllomedusa bahiana (assembly GCA_025379985.1). NCBI lineage: Eukaryota > Metazoa > Chordata > Amphibia > Anura > Hylidae > Phyllomedusa > Phyllomedusa bahiana. The sequence continues at coordinate 33,423 of JAODAL010023917.1, read as the reverse complement.
TTTGCGCCACTTTCAAAAAGGGTCAGTCCAGCAGGTTAAAAGACGCTTTGGCAGCAAGAGACCTCCAGTCCTCCCTGAGCGAATTAATCCACCTGGCCACCCGCATCGATGTAAGGTTCGCTGAAAGGCAGGAGGAGCACCGCCAAGAAAGAGACTCTGCATGCCCCCCATCGGCTGTTCGCCTGGCTCAGTATTCCAGCATCTCTTCTTTTGCCGCCTCTCAAGCCTCCGATTGCGGAACCCATGCAGGTGGATCTGGCCCACTTATCTGAGCAAGAGCTGACTCGCCGTCAGGCAGAGAACTTATGCCTCTACTACGCCAGCCCGGATAATTTCCGCAGAAGCTGTCCGCAACGTCCCCAGCATGCGGGAATCGCTTTCACCTATTTTGCTGTAGGAGATGGCGAGCACTAGGAGCTGATTCCTTCTCTCCACGTTTAATGAAGCCAGTGGACGGTGACATCCTGATGGGTGGACTATCACGTCCGAACTTCCTGGACCTACGGGTCAGCCGGAAGAGACTTCATTCCATGGCTCCTTGGTAACCCGATACTGCTTTGCCAGTAGTCTGGAGAAAGCCTTGCTTATGTTCATCGGTCAGTGGGGAGCTTCCTTAGTGACCCCATCCAGTACATAACCCGGCCGGTGAACCCTCCGTGTGTGGCGGCTCTACATAAGGACGATCTCGTTCCATGTTCTGGCCTGTTTCTTCCTCGGCGATTCTCTTGGGGCTTCCCTGGCTGCAATCGTCACGACAACTAAGCTCTATTGGATGACAGGCGAGGTCCTGTGTTGGACCGGAACTGTTGGAACCTCTAGTTTTGTGGAAGGCATCACGCCCGGTGCCTTACACTTCTTCGCCCAGGCACCCGCCAAGCTGCTGCCAGGGCTAGCCATTGGAGTACCGGGGGATTTTGGGGACATATTCTTGAAAAGCAGGCCGAGATGCTGCACCGACCACATCGGGCCCTTTGACGCCCAACTGACCTCCTCCCTGGGACAGTCCCCCACGGGGAAGGGTCTATCCGCTGTCCATGCCGGGGTCATGGCCATGTCGTCCTATATTACAAGAGAAACCTGCAGAAAGGATTTTTATTCGCAAAATCCTCATCCCCGTTGGAGCGGGTTTCTTCTTTTGTGCAGAAAAAGCGATGGTTCCCTCCGTGTCCGTGTATGAGAACTACAGGGGTCTAAATAAAATCACCGTGAAAAATCGCTACCCGATCCACTGGTCTCGGAGATTTTTTGATTGCATAAGGGGGGTCTAAGGGTTTGTTCTCAAAATTGAACCTGCGTGGAGGCCTATACTCATCAGATTTCGGGAAGGCGGATGAGTGGAAAACAGCTTTTAATACTCGAGATGGACATTTCGAATATCTCGGGATGCCCTTTGGGCTCTGCCAACGCTCCAGATTGTGTCCAAGAATTCATCAATGATGTCTTCAGGGATCTATTGAACACATTGCGTCATAGTGTATCTGGATGACATCCTGATCTTCTCCCGATTCCAGACCCATCGGACACAGGTGCGCCAGGTTCTAAACGTCTGACAACAATTCGGACTGTACGCCAAGCACTGAAAATGTTATTCCACCAGACCAGCTTCCTTTCCTGGGGTTTATAGTCTCGGCTAAGGGTCTGCAGATGGACCCGGCAAAACTCTCTGCGGTTCTGCAATGGCTCTGTCCTGTCGGTCTTCGGGTGATTCAGTGCTTTCTGGGCTTCGCCAATTATTATCGGCAATTCATTCCTCACTTCTCCACCTTGGTGGCTCCCATTGTGGCCCTCACCAGGAAGAACGCGAATCCGAGATGCTGGCCTCCAGAGGCTGAAAAGGAGTTCGTTTAGCGAACTAAAGGACTGCCTTCTCCTCGGCACCTGTCTTAGTCCGGCCAGAATCCTGAGAGGCCCTTTCTATGGAGGTTGGATGCCTCCTCTGTGGGAGCAGGGGCGGTCCTCACACAGAAAGGCCCCAAAAGCAAGATTCTCACATGCGGGTTCTTCTCCAAGACTTTTTCACCGGCGGAGCGGAATTATGCTATTGGGGATCGGGAGCTCTTGGCCATCAAGTTATCTCTGGAGGAATGGCGACATCTGATTGAGGGGGCGCGTCACCAATTGACTTTTCTTTACAGATCACAAGAATCTCTTGTATCTTCAGACGGCCCAGCACCTAAACCCTCGCCAAGCGAGGTGGTCTCTCTTTTTTCTCACATTTTGACTTCCGCATTCACTTCCGGCCTTCTGAAAAAACATCAAGGCTGATGCCCTCTCCCATGCCTCGGATGTGGTTTTGGGGAAGAACCCGTTTTCATAGCACATTATTTCTCCTGAACGGTTGGTTCACGTGGCTCCCGTGGATCTCCAAGACGTTCCTGCGAGCAAGACTTATGTGCCACCGGCACACAGGAAGAGAATACTGGAGTGGGGCATAGTTCCCTATTGGCTGGTCACCCCGGAGCCCCGGAAGTCTTATGCTCTTATTTCTCGGCACTACTGGTGGCCAACTCTTGCACAAGACGTAAAGGACTTCACTCTCTCCTATGTCACGTGCGCTCGAAAAAAGGTCCCTCGTCACGGGCCCGCAGGTCTCTTACATCCACTGCCCGTTCCAGAAATCCCCTGGACACACATAGCCATGGATTTCATCACGGACCTAACTATGTCTTCGGGAACTTTCAGTCATCTGGCGTGTCACAGACCGATTTTTCGAAGATGTCCCACTTCGTTTTTTTTTTTTTCCCCCCCCCCTGCCGCTTTCTGGCCTGCCCTCTGCACCACAATTGGCCGCTCACTTCTTCCGACACATTTTCCGTCTGCATGGGTTACCTTCGCACATCATCTCCGATCGGGGAGTTCAATTTGTATCCCAATTTTGGCGGGCGCTATGTTCCTGTTTGCAAGTCAAGCTAGACTTTTCTTCGGCTACCAACCTCAGTCCACGGACAGGGGGAAAGGAGGTTAATCAATTCTGGGAGAATATTTGCGTCATTTTGTTTCCGGACGTCAGGACACTTGGGCCGAGCTGCTCCCCTGGGCCGAGTTTTCTTACAACCATCGTGACTCGGCTGCAGCCAGTGCTTCTCCATTTTTTGTAGTTTATGACCGCCAGCCGCACCCTCCCCTTCCCCTGCCTACAGTTCAGAAGGTGCCCACTGTGAATGACCAAGTTCGGGATATCAAGGCCATCTGGCAGAGACTCGAGTTCCATACTTCGGTAACTCCGCCTCGTTATGATGTCTCAGGCAGACAAGAGAAGAAGACAGGCTCCGACATTCCTCCAGGGGACCAGGGTGTGGCTTTCTTCTAAGTACGTTACGTTCTGAAGATCCCAGCTTCAAGTTAGGTCCTCGCTTCTTGGACCCTTCAAGGTGCTCCGGCAGCTTAATAACCAGTGATGTGAAAAACTCTGCTTACCCCATCGGGCCGGATGCAAAATCTCTTCCACGTCTCCTCCCTCAAGATCTGCGTCCTGAACCGCTTTTCTCAGAAAGAAGGTATTTGCTCCCCCGGTAGCTGATTATGCTGGACATCCTGTCCATGAAGACCGGCAGAGGGAAGAGCTTCTTCCTTTGTAAGATTGGAAGGGGGGCTTCGGACCGAGGTAGATTGAATAATTTCGAATCAAGATCTCATCCGCAGGTCGGTTCCTTTTTCAGGCTGTAAAAGGATGAGAGGTCTAAGGGGGGGGGGGGGGGGGGGTTACTGTAACAGGTGGGCGCCCGCGTCCGCCCTGCGGGTCGCGGGCGCACACATGTCCCCATCTCCAGGCGCCCGGCGGGGACGGGTGACGCCACTGACCCGGCTACAGTTTGCGGGCGCTCCCGTCCCATCTGCTTAGCTGTACACGCTCCCGTCCTGCGCTCTGCCCCTGCCGGCCGAAATGCGCGCGTGCTCGTTCATGTGAATTTAACATAGGGACAGCGCGCCGGTGATTGATCGGTTAATTGCGGGCGCTGAACTATATTATTATGTATGTGTCCACGTCCCTTCCCTGCTGGATCTTTGTTTCCTCCGTGCCCTAGAGAAAGCGTTATCCGTGTACTAGTCTCTGCCATGTTCCTGACCCTTGCCTATGTTTCTCAACTTTGAACCTTGCCACATGCTCTGACCTTCTTGCTACGTTTATTGACCATGAATCTTGCTGCCTGCCCTGACTTGCTCCTGTCCCCAACTATTCTCGCCTCCGATTCTGTACCAACTACACTCGGCTGCTCCGCAGGCAGGTCCGGCAGGGGTAGAGAATGATAGACTCCCGCCTCAGCAAGTCCATCCCACTTTTCGGCGGGCACTGGTGAATACCGGGACCTACTTAGACTCCGCTGCATGGCGTGGCTTACACTATCATTTGCGGTGGTCCAGAGGATCCACTATCCTGGCCGTTACACATCTTGTGACTCAAAGGTGACGTTTCTCTGACGAGTCATTAACCACCATGATGACTGCTCCCAGCCACTTGTCCCTGCAGATTTAGACACAAATATCTTAGAATCCTTACTTCTCCATCACCTCATTCCCTGCCCACCAGGCTATATGGGGTTCATTTAGGCAGGCAGGGTTTAGGTAGCTATAGGGCCCCATATACATAGGCAGGCAGGGTATAGGGGCCATTGTAGTGCTAGTCAGAAAAATGACTATTGAGCCAAATGATAGATTTATTCCTGTAGTTTATATCAAAATATATGTAATTAACCTTGATATTACAAAGTGTGCATCTTTCTTATCAATTGGTCTGCTTGTTCTAGCTCTGTCTCTAAAACCTGTTTACACACATTAGTCTGAGTTAGTGTATCTTTCTAATTGTATGCCATTTGTGTAGTATGTGTGACTGGATACACAAGAAGAGAAGATGTTCTTTTCTATTGTTTTAGTTCAGATTTCTGTGTGCTTTTGGCTTATCACTTGTGTAACTTACCTTGGACTGACTGCGTAGGGGCAAGATACACAAACACCTTTTGTATACTCTGAAGATGAGTCAGCATTAGGCGCCATTTTGTAGGAGGTTGGATATATATCTCTAACTTCAGTCATGAGCAGGCAGAAAAACCATTCCTTCCTGGTATAGAGCTGCTGTCTATACTCAGTGATGCTTTTCCCCATCTGTCCCAACGGTTTCTCAAGGCGGGATGTTAGCGGATTCAAGATATGCAATAAAGGTGAAGTCTGATAAGTGTTTTTATAAACTATGTATATAACTGATTTTTCTCTTATTAACTGTACTACTATCTCTTTATTTTCTGATCTTTTTTGTTATTTTTATCATACATGATTGATCTTATTGAAACTATTGTCACAAAAAGCAGTGTTATATATCCTTATTGACTGGTTAATCTTCTATAAGGCTGTATTGAATCTGTATAGGTAAAACTGGTTAAAAACATAATTGATAGTGGCAAAAACATTCTTGGCCGGTTAGTCGGCAGTGATACAGCAGAGGTTTACCAGTTCAATTCTGAGACGTCCAGTATTCCAGAAAATAGTTGAAATTGTATAAATATGTTTCTTTTGAAGAAAAAAGTGGTGTTAATGAATCTGTTGAGGATTCCAGGTTGGGAGCGAGCTCCTTACTGTATGTTGGCCTGATGTGGTCAAAATGTGCTGGATTGATTGTGAATCTTGGGGATAAAATGTTTAAAGAATGTGACTGATGATGTGGTTGCGTGATTTGAGAAAGGTTGCAGATAAAGATAGGTAGGGAGTTGATGCTGTTCAGCAGGCGAGGATGGATTCGTTGCATGCATTAGAAAGCAGAATGAGGGAACGAGTTGCAGATGATGCAAAGATTGGAGACATAGGAAAAACAAAGTGTGTGAGTTGCAGAGTTCTCTGATGGACGGCCCCAGTGTCCAGGAATAAGCTGCTGTTGGACAAGTGTGATGATGGATATCTGCTTGGTTGGCTGGAAAAAAGTGGCCGATTGAGTGTAGCTCAGTACAAGTGATATAAGAAGAGGAAGGGGAAGGTGAACAAGAAAAAGGTTGCTTTGGCCATAGCCAAGGCTGGAGGGCAGTGGGATCCTGACCAATGGGATGGTGATGGTGTGCGATTCCACAGATTCTGAGATGTTTTAACTGACCATGAGCAGGAGGTATGGAACACTTGATGAGGAGAGGGAGATTGATCGTCCCTGTACTCATTAAAAAGCTCATCCTAACATCGCAGGCGGATGGTTACATCTCCGCAGGAAGGGCAGCAGAGAGATGTAGGGAAGATTATAGTCAACAGGAACTTTAATGATCTTCATGACCAGTTTTCTCAAAACCTAATGAATCATTGATTGCTTGGACGTTCAGGTTGTGGGATACAGGGGCTCATGGGGTCCAGCTAGAGATGTAGTTGATGGGCCCAAAATTTGTGCAGCTAAGTCATACCCTGTGGTAAAAAGAAAGCTTTCCGCTACATTGCAGATTCAGCAGCCACATTGTTGGTTTACCTATGCAGGATGTTGTAGCCATGGCTTTACGGCATAATGATCCATCTGATGCGATTGCCCCCCTCGAGAAGCTGTGGTTTACTTTAAAAAGATTTGTTTGTGCCCAAAGATTCGAAAGTGGAAGTCATGAAAAATGCCATTTCTGCAAATACATATGATGATTACATGAACGTCCTGTCAGTGTATCGGTTAGAAATCGTGATGATCAGGAACAGCTCTCCCAGCTTAAAAACATTATCATGATGACCCTGATGCGTAAATCAAACAGAAAAAACTGTTTTCCAATACCTTGGGTGGAAATACGACAGTTAGGAGAATTGGGAGACTGGGGTAATGTCACCTCTGTGGAACAGTCTATAAGGAAGTTTAGAGAAGATGAATAATAAAGATGTCCTGGGTAGTCCCGCAAAGGAAATGTTTACTGCTTTGCTCAAAGATGGCGTTTCTAGACGAAAAAATTGATGGATCAGTTACAGATGGGACATGAGGAAATTTATACAGGGGATGCGAGGGACTTGATAAAAAATCAGAGAAACAGAGAATAGGAAAAGTGTCAGTAAAAAGATTCTGAATTCTCACAGCATGTTAGGCACAGTAGGGACACGGGGGGAGGGGGAGGAGAGAGGGCCCACTCACCCCCCTTCCCTTTGTTTTTTCCCACACAAAAAGCCCAAGCACGGGGTTTTTGGGATCTTTATTCTAGCATTGTATGGCACATTTGATTTCTAACCTTTTGTTTCAGAGTTGTTTTTTTTTAAATGTATAGCCAGTAGTTACAGTTTCCAGCCAGGCACGATGGACGATGGAATAATGAGTTTTACAGCTCCTTATATTGCAGGGATATATAGTTACATTGTTGCCTATTTTAATGATTTGAATATAGGAAATGTTACTGTCTTTAATGTCGCTGGGACTTGCTGGTGGCTTTAATTTTAGTGGCTATAATATGATATATTTGACTTAGATGAACTAGATGATGGTGTGAAGGTGATTTTACGATTATATGTAGTAACATGATTGGAGTAGACGTCTTTATAAATTGGGTTATACCTAGAATGGACAGAAAAAAATCCACGTGGTATTTACTGAGCTCATTATTGTAGGGTGTGCCACTTGTTTGTCTGGTTGTTGGACCTTTGTTACAGGTTTTCTTTTTTTATGCTATAGCCAGTTCCAGTTACGCAGAGCACGATGGATGCCTTCTAATTTTTATTTCCTTTCTCCAAATGTCTGTCTGGGGGATGGGATTTAAATTGGTTCCTGTTTATTTGCAGGGGAGTAAAGAAGAGTTTTCTAGAGATCTAATGAAAGACCTTAGTGATTTGATATCCACTTGTTAAACTAAAAACCCAGGGGCTATAAAGTTAACTTTGAGTTTTGGGTTTTTCGTTTTCTTTTGGGTAGTACTACAACCCCTATTGCTTGCTTGAGTAAATGTTTTTGTTCACAACCCTGATTTAAAAACGACTGCGCAGTCATCAAAAGAGAATTTTTGTCTTATTTTTTATTCCTTTTTGTTTGGAGCTCCAGCTGATAAAGAGTTAATTTTTCTTTTTTGAGGGGAGAATGTGCAATTGTGTGACTTGGGTCATTGTCCGTGGTTGTGTTTGATCAATGTTTGTATGTCTGTATAATCCTATTCATGAAATCCTAGCATTGTTGGCAATGGTAGATAAGACCACACTACATGTTTACTAAGACATTACTGTGGGACAAACCTGACCTGTTGACTGATAAGAATTGAAGGGTTTTATTCTGTGAACACGTCTAGATTGGATAGGCCCATGCAGATAATATGTTAATGTTGATGAAAATCCATGAATGTATGTGAATATATATATTGCATCACACAAAATAAGAAAAACAGGAGCTGTAGAAAATCTTGTGATTAGCGAGAATGTTATTGATATGTTTAAGCGCTACAAAGAAGGAAGGATGATTTTTGTTTTGTTTATATGAGTTTTTATAGGAATTGTATCACATAGTGGTTAGATTGTCATGTGAGAGAAGTTTTATTATTGCTGAAGTAATTCTTGCTGTGTAAGAAAGCTTTCAAAGGGCCAATACAGCTGAGTTTCTTTTTTGATTGTTTCTTTTGGGTTTTTTTACTGGTCATTCATTCAATGCACGGGGTTTTGAAGATCAAAATTGAGGAGAGCAGATTATTCTACTGCTCTTATGGAAGAGTTATATGTGACTGAGATCAACTGAGTATTGCCATTGTCCACCCCCGCACACTGTACTATACAGAGGACAATTTATTAACTGCAAGGACTCAATATTGTTTTCAAAGTTCATCTTTAGTATGCCCAGGGGCCAAGGAGACCCGAAGACCGAGATGAGGGATTACAAAGGTGCCAGGAGCTGCCACAGACAAAGGATTTCGCAAAGCGGAGCTTGATGCATTGACCGCACATGTCTGATACAAGTCGCCACGCAGCGCCAGTGTTGATTGCCATGTCTGCGCCATGGCAGTGTTGATCCGTCTGCCACAAGTCGCCACGCCAGCGCACAGTGTTGATCCAAGTCTGCGCCAGTGTGATCGCCATGATTCTGCACCAAAGCACGGGATCACTGACCGCCCCTGTTTGCACGGCAATGATACAGCCAGGGCTCTGATGTCTGCATCCTTCCCCAAAATCCTATCATCACCAAGGTGGAGACAAAGCTTGTGTTTTATTGGTGTTACAGTCTAAGGAAGATTTAAGAAGAGGAGAAGAGAAGTGACTTCTACAGAGACTAATAAGATTTTTACTATTTTTAATTAATTTTTTAAAAAACTTTTGTTTTCAGCCTGTAGCCTGGCCAATGTTGTTTTCTGCACTTAGAACAATGGAATTAGTTTTCAGGGTATGTATACATTTGACTCAAATAGTCAGGAGTGGATTGTAGTGCTAGTCAGAATTTATGGACTATTGGCCAAATGATAGATTTATTCTGTATAGTTTATATCAACATTATGTAATTAACCTTGATATTACAAAGTGTGCATCTTTCTTACTCACATGTCTGCTTGTTTGCTTGCTCACTCTAAAACTATTTAACACCACATAGTCTGAGGTTAGTGTATTTCTATGTATGCATTTTGTGTTTAGTAGGTTGGACTGGATACACAAGAGAGAAAGATGTTCTTTTCATTGTTTTAGCATATTCAGATTCTGTGTGCTTTTGGCTTATCTCTTGTGTAAATTAGCCTTGGACATTACTGAATGGTCAGTGCAAGATACACAAACACCTTTTGTATAACTTGAAGATGCTTCAAGCATTAGGCCGCACATTTTGTAGAGGTTGGATATATATTTCTAACATCAGATTCATGAGGAAAGAAAACATTCCTTCCTGGCTATAGAGCTGCTGTCTTACACAGTGATGCTTTCCCATCTGTCCCCACGGTTTTTCATGGCGGATGTTAGTCGGATCTCAAGATTGCAATACACGGTGAGTCTGAAAAGTGTTTATAATATGTATATAATGTTTTTTCTCTTATAAACTGTACATACTATCCTCTTTATTTTCTGGAAATCATTTTATGTTATCATTTTATCATACTTGATTGATTATGGAACTATTGTCACATAAAGGCTGTGTTATTATTTTAATAAAAATTTTTTTCCCCTTTATTGACTGGCTTATCTTCTATAAAGCGGTATTGATCTGTATAGTAAACTTGGTAAAACATAATTGATAGTTGGCAAAACAGCCATATAGGTAGGAAGGCAGGGTTTAGGTAGCTATAGGGCCATATAGGATAACAGACAGGGTTTAAGTAGCCTTATATAGGCCGTATATAGGCAGGCAGGGCTTAGGTAATCTATAGGGGCCCCATATAGGCAGACAGGACTTACTGCAAACTATAGGGGCCCCATACAGGCAGGCAGTGCATAGTCTAGGCTATAGGGGCCCATATAGGCAGGGCTTAGAGTAGGCTATAGGGCACCATATAGGCAGGGCATGGGGTAGGCTATAGGGGCCCCATATAGGCAGGGCATGGGGTAGGATATAGGGGACCCATATAGGCAGAACATGGGGTAGGCTATAGGGGCCCCATGTAGGCAGTACATGGGGTAGGCTATAAGGGCCCCATATAGGCAGAACATGGGGTAGGCTATATGGGCCCCATATAGACAGGGCATTGGGTAGGCTATAGGGGCCCCATATAGGCAGGACATGGGGTAGGCTATAAGGGCTCTATATAGGCAGGGCATGGGGTAGGCTATTAGGGCCCCATACAGGCAGAAAGACTTTAATGTTAAAAAAAAAAAAATAAGAAATCAGTTACTCACCTGCTCCACGGTCCCTCACAGCTCAGCTCTCGGGAAGTCTGTGCTTGGTACCTGAATGGATGGAGGGGGCACCTGAAGGAGGGGGAGGGAAGCACACAGACATGAATGGAGGGGGCACCTAAAGGGAGGAATGAACCACACCCATGGGGGCGGGAAGAGGGGACATCAAATGGAGAGGAGGGGAGCACACACACACATGAAGGGGGGCAACAACACAGAAGTAATGGCAGCCCTTACCAGTAAGACATCACCAGCTTCCTATACTCACCCTCCTTGAAGCTGGAAGACATGCTGAGCTGCTGCAGTGTGAGAGGCTTCCCTCCTCTGCTTCCTGTCACACTGCTGGAGAGGCTGCTGAGGTCTTTTTATTCAGGATGTCTCCCTCTGGTCCCAGGTAAGTGGCCCCTCTTCCTGCAGGTGCCTGGGTCTGTCCTACTGACAGCCCAGTCCAGGCCCTGCGCTCCTGCAGAACTGTGTGTGAGGGAGGGGGCGGGGCCTCGCAGGACAGGGAGCTGAGCTCTGCAAGTGAGAACAGGGCGTGAATACAGTGAGAACGGCGGCCACTCTTCCTGCAGTTGACTCAGTGCTGTCCTACTGACAGTCCAGTATAGGTCACTGCAGTCCCCTGCCAAACGGCCATGTGTGAGAGAGGGGGCGGGATTTCACAAAATAACTACAGAGCGGGCAGGAAGTGCAGTGAATAAATTATAAGCAGTCTTGGCGTTACGCTGGGCCCCGCAGCTCCACTGCGCCGGCAGTGAACTACAGGGGGAGCAGATGTGGTAGCAGCTCTCCTGAGGCGCGGGCCACTTAAGGTCCTGGGCCCCGTGGCAGCTTCTATGTCTGCTACCCCGGTAGTTACACCCCTGTTATCAACATATCATGTGCATATATAAAAATTCCTTCTGTATTACTAATTACTGTACTACTAATTCATATTTTGTCATTATGGAGTCAAATATATTATAACTCCCTATAAATGTTTTCAACTGTGGTTACATGATACACAGAATCGAGCTGGTGTTCCTCAATTGCTCTCCCTGATTATTATTTGGGGAAATGCGTTGGTGGCAAGAGGTTTTTGTATTTTATATTTAAAGCAATACTACTGAATAAAAAAGGTGACTTTGATTAATATTCACATATTGGTTATAAGGAGATTGGCTGAAAGAGTGGTTATTAGGGATTTCTTTATCTATCTCATGCCATCTAGCATTCCTCATACAGTGTTATGTACTGTTATCTTGGCAATAATTCCCTTGTGGTTAGTAGTGTTGAGCGATTGCGTTGGCTATCGAGATCGATCGATAGTCGATAGTCGGCCGCTATCGATAAGGTTTTTCGTTAGTGAGCATCGATTATGCGCGATGACCATTAAAGTCTATGGGAGAGCAACAACACCTTCATTATTACCCCCAAACACGGCTGGAGCAGCTGAAATTAACATCCACAACAGTCAAATGGACACGTGCTACATCTTAGGCAACACACTTAGGTTATAAAAGTCACAGAAAAAAAGTCACAGACCATTTACTATCCCTGTCTTGTACCACAGCCTGACCCTTAAACCTGCATCACCCACAAATTAAAAAGTGCCAAAAGGCAGTATGATTTGAACCATCATGTTACTTGAAGGACAATGAATATCCCTGTCCTGGAAGCAGCTGAGCCCCAAACCTGCATGCCCCCACTTTTAAAAAGTCCCGGGGAAAAAAGGAGTCTTTAAAACACCTTTTAGTTTACTGGACATTGACTATCCTGTCTGGGCCAACATGACCCCAAAAACCTGCATGCCCACATTTAAAAAGTGTGGACAAAGGAGTCTTTCAACCCCATTTTAGTTTCATGGCATTGACTATACCTGCCCTGGGCCACAGCATGACCCAAACCTGCATGCCCCCCACATTTAAAAAGTGGGACAAGGAGTCTTTAAACCCCCATTTTATTTTCACTGGAATTGACAAACCCTGCCCTGGGCCACAGCATGAGCCCCAACCTGCAGCCCCCCCACTTTAAAAAAGTGCGGAAAAAGGAGTCTTTCAACCCCCATTTTAGTTTCAGGGAATTTGAATTTACCTGCCCGGGGCCAACGCATGACCCCCAAACCTGCATGACCCCCACTTTTAAAAAGTCCCGGGAAAAAAGGGTCTTTAAAAAAAAAAAAAAAAAAAAAAAAAAAAAAAAAAAAAAAAAAAAAAAAAAAAACCATCATTTTAGTTTACTGGACATTGACTATACCTGTCCGGGCCACAGCATGACCCCCCAAACCTGCATGCCCCCACATTTAAAAAGTCCCAGAAAAAAGGAGTCTTTCAACCACCATTTTTTTTTCACGGACATTGACTATACTGTCCGGGCCACGCATGACCCCCAAACCCTGCTGACCCCAATTTAAAAAGTCCCGGAAAAAGGAGTCTTTCAAACCTTTTAGTTGAAGGACATTGACTAACCTGTCCTGGGCCACAGCATGACCCGGGCCCGGGGAGTTACAGTGGGTGGGTGAAAGCCCAGGCTGGCGTCCGTCATCTATTCCCGCAGGTTAAAATGCCCTGTGACGCAGCAACGAAAACTTCGTGCTGAAAAGAGTGCGGAAGCGGAAGTGTGAGAACTCCACCTTCCCTCTGTACCGTCAATACCGGGGGAACGCTTGCCCCCCCGTTGATGTGGCCCAATTGACTTCACTTGGAAATACTGGTGGTTAACACTCTGTTACACCCGGTGCCTTTTTTTGGCATTCTTTTTTCATTTATCAACGGTGGAGGAAATGGTCTCTGTACTTTGTTTCTGTCCGGGCTCCATACTCCAGTCATTTTGAATAACCTACATGGTAATTTTTCCCTGAAACCTCCTTGAAATTTCAGGGAAATTTTTTTTAAACAGTATTTTGTACATGCAAGTTTTTTGTACTTTAATTCTAGAAAAACTTTTTTAAAATAGGAGGGAAACCCCACCTGTCTTTGTTTCTCTTTTTTTCTTTGTTTTAAAAGGGTTGTCTCAATACAGGGATTGCTAGCTTGTTAAAGATCTTGCAAAAAAAAGTCTTTTTGCAATATGTGCCCATTAACATGTCCTCCTTTTCCCTGTTTCTGACAGAAACATCCCCTTGAGCCATCTTGACAATTGTGAAGAAAAAATGTCTGTTAAAAAACATTTTTTGAATAGGACTGTGTATAGTCTGTCACAGCAAAATCCCCCCAAAAAATAAAGCTGACCCTTGAGCCACTGTGGTCAATTGTGAAGAAAAAATGTCTGTTAGAAAAAAATTTTTTTTTTAAAATAGGACCTGTAGTTTGCTGCATTTCAAAGCGCATGCCCCCCAAAAAATTAAAAAAAATGACTTCTCAGACATTTTAAAAAATTTTGGGGGAAAATGCCCCACTTAGAAGCCAATTTCTGTTAAAAGGGCCCTGTTTTTGCTGTTTACGCTACATGACCCCAAAAAATTATAAATTTTGATTCCAGCCACTTTTTAAAAAAATTTGTGAGGGAGAAATCCCACTTAGAACCACTTTCTTTTCCAAGGACCAATTTATAGCTATATTCTGAACATGACCCAAAAAATTAAAAATATGACTTCCACCCAATTTTAAAAAATTGTGAGGGAAATGCCACTTGGGAAGCCACTTTTTGTTCCAAAGGACCATTTATAGCTGTACCCACAGCAAAATGCCCCCAAAAATTATAAATATGCTTTAGCCACTATTAACAATTGTGGGGGAGAAATGCCACTTAAAAGTCAATTTCTTTTCCCAAAGGACCATGTTTATTGCGTATTCAAGAAATGCCCTCAAAACCATTGACAATGCAAAAATTTTTAAAGTAAAGGAGTAAATGGGATAGGGTGTTGTCATAAAAACCTTGCTTTTTTTTACAGTCTCCTAAAACAGCAAAAAAACCAAAAATGAAAATGTTGGGAAAAGAAAATAAAAATTGCAGTAAAAAATGATCTTTTTAAAAAAAAAGTTTTAAAGGGACCTTTTCTTTTTAAAAAAGGGAATGTAAAGTAGACTGGAACTAATCGGGCCTCGGCATTGGGGCACAACATCATAGAGATCATGCCTGTTTCTTTTTGTGAAAGTCAAGTTTCCACATTATCTTGGAAAGCGGATGCGTTTATTGAATGACCCCTCCAGTGTGTAAAGGGTCGCTCAGATATGATTTTGGGGGGGCAACAAACCTTTGGGGTTTCACCGCGGGGCCATTTATTTTAAATACCAAATCTATTTCCAACACATCAAAAAACATCTTTAAAAATATTCCACCAAAATCTTAAATTTTCTCTTTTTAATTTCCCTCATTCTTTCTTTATTAAAACCCAATTTCCAAACCCTTTTTTTAAACTTTCCACCCCGTCTCCCTACCCTATTCATCTACTCTTTTTTTCCTATTTGTTCCACCTGACATTTGGGGAAGTGAAAACGCCAAGTCTCCATATCAATTTTGCAAGGTCTCCATTTCCTGATTTACTCTCTATTTGGGGGGGGGGGGAAGGGAAGTGCGATTTTGTTTTGCGGGGATGGGGGGGGGCCCCGTAATGTTGGGGGGGGTCTTTTGGGGCCCTTAATGCGGGTCAGTTGGAGGGAAGCATCCAAGCCTATATGGGGGAGCCCTATTTCCAAGCCCGGGTCGAGGGGCATACCCAAACTGATTTCCCTCATCTTCCCCCTCCGCCTAAATTCCCCCAAACCCCTCTTTAAAAGCGTGAGGGCGGAAACTCGGTGTCTAGGTCCCTCCTCCTCCTCCTCCTCCTCCCCCGCTGCCTCCGCACGCTTAAAACCACCCTGACTTGCCTGAGATGATGCACCCGAGAGCGTGCGCCACATTGCACTAGCCTGGACCCGAGCCATCCCTAATGAAGACGATGAAATTGTGAAAACTGTCGGGCATTGTGGATTTGACGGAGAGAAGGCCCCGTGTCCCCCATCTGTGTCCGTTCCTCCTCGTGTGGCGAGACCTGTTGTTTCAGAGTTCCAACGATCCCCGAACAAAGTCCCACATTGCTCATGCTGCGGGCTTGTCCGAAAGCCCTTTTTTGGGCTTCTTCAAAAAATGGAAAGGATGGTGCAGAGCTTTTTCCCCTCCCTCCACTCTCGGTGGTTAAAACCCCCCGAGGTCCGAACCGCTGCTTGTCGGCCATGGTCATTCGTACTGCGTAATGGCATTCGCTGCTGCCACAATCGGGAGCATGTGGGGGTGGAATTCCAGCGTGTTCCCAGGGGTCCAAAAATGGACGGTTTGACGGGGAGGCCGGTGCGCTGCAACGCAGCCAGGGGGGACAAAAGCGGGGTGCGAACGGCGGAAGTGCGAATCAACCTCGAGCCTTCCTCAGCAGGAGTCCAGCCGGGTACTCTTTAAAAATTTCGGGACGACAAGGTTTCATGACATTGCAAGGGAAAGGGATGTGCTCCACCCCCTCCCGATTTTTAAAGGGGCGGCCAGCGTTTTCGCCCTTTCGCCACACCACCTTGCTGGCACAAAGTTTTGTCCCCCCAGCCAGCGCTGGGGTTTCTCGTTGCTTGAGCCGTCCACAGCTCTGCCCCCTGTGTGTGGGGCGGTCTCCCAAGGCAGATTAATTTTCAACAGGGGCCCTGGTGTTCTGGGACGTGATGCCACCAGAGGACCTTGGGGAAAGAGCCCTGCACCATCCCTGCGGTTTTTTGAAGAGGTGCGCCGAGGGTGAGAGCCACCGTCACCCCCCCGGGAAATCCACCCCGTCACCCAGTGAGCTGTCACGAGATATGCGGGCCCTTTGGCCGTGCTTATAGTCTTGTCGGTGGGGGGGATGGACTTTTCAGACACAGATGCAGCAACGGCTTGAAATTTTAGATGACACGTGGTGGCCAGGGCGGGGGCTTTTCTGGCAAAGAAATGCCGCTCGGGTTGGTATTGGGGGCAAAGGGGGGCCATGACGTGGGGCCCCTCTGTGTCCACCGACGGAAAGGCAAATTTCCAAGGGCCAAAGCCCGGAATGCGAATTTAGGCTTTTGGGGTTTGGGTGGTTTGGGTTAAAGTGTTTTTTTTTTCCCAAACCTGGAAGACAGGGCTGGCTGCTAGACTGCCGCTGCATTTGGGGGAGGTCGTCAAATGGCGGAAGGAGAAGGGGGAGGATGGGTCTCTGGTGGTCTGGTGGTTTCGGGGCGACGGTTTGGGGCTGAACGGAGGTGATCCCCGTATGACTCGAGAACATGGGCAGCTGAGGAACGCTTTGGTGGTGGCGGGAGGAGGGAAGCGGGAAGAGGGTGTGCGTGGTTGGAGGCCCGGCGTCGGTCTGGCCTTTTTTTGGCCAAGTGTTTTCCCCCATTTTAACTCATGCTTCGCTGCTGTGAATAGACAGTTGGTGGGGGTTAAACCCCTTAAGGTTTTTTCCTCTACTTAGCGTTTACGGCAAAGGGGGATTTGACTGCTGGGTGAATCAGAGGTTGTCAAGAAGGCCCAGGCTTTAGAGGTCCCGGCCTTTTTGACGTCGATAAGCGAGGATCGGGTTTGCGTGACCGTGGTGGCGAAAATTTTGCGGACTTCTGCGACCGCCCTTCTTTTTGTGGCGGGAACCCCTTGACACTACCCCTGTCTTCCTCCGCCACTGATGAAGCGCTCGCAAGAAATTTGCGGAAAAAAACGGGGTCGAAAGTCGTCATCTTCATCTTTTAACAAAGGGCTTGGGCGTCTGACTTTCTGCATTTCCAGAAGCTGCGGGTCAACAAGGGGCACTGCAAAGGCGTTGGCCCCCCCCCCCCCCCGGGTTTTTGCCCATTGACCGGCTTCCTTCACCCCCTCTGATGGCATCAGTAAATGGGGGTCGAGCAGAGAAAATATCCCTTTTTTTCCTCTTGTTTTTTTAACATGCCTTCTGACCCCAACCGCATTTTGTCATAAAGAGGTTTTAGAAAAAGGATTATCCCCAGTGGGGGGTACCCGAGTTGACATTTGGGCTGCTTATGTTGGAAAAATGTGATGATGTGATGAGAATTTTTTGGCCGGGGGTGCGAGGACAAAGGGGGTAAGGGCTGCTAGATGCAGGTTGCATTACCATGAAGGACGATTGGGGGATGTTCGTTACTTAGATTCAAGGGCCCTGACCCGCGATGACAGGCCTGACGGTCCTGCTATGCGATCCCCTGGGATGCGGTTGTCGCCAGACTGGAAGGGGCCCCTTTTTGTTCCCCTACCCCAGTGCTCCCCCCCCTTTTTTGGTCGCTTACCACCTGCATTTCGCTCCTGTTCGAAATATAAAAATTGGAAGGTATGGGAAAGTTTTGGAAATCTTTATTAAAAAACGGCAAATACAGCTATTCTCAAAACCCTCTAATCAAAAACAAAATTTCTGAAATTTAAATTTAATGCAAGGTGTCTTCAAAAAAATCTGGATGGGGAAAAATCCAAAAACACGTTTCTGTTTTGTTTTGGTATAATAAAGGTATTTTTTTTCCCCTTTCAATTCACCTGTGGTGAAAATAGAATTGCTGTTTTAAGATTTAGTGATGTGCGTCAATGCAGGTGGGGGCGCAAAAGTCAAAAAACACGTAATGTTTGTTTTGATATAAAAAACGGATTTTTGACCTTTCAATTCACCCGTGGTGAATATAGAATTGTGTTTTAAGTTTTCGTAGATGCTGGTCAATGAACGTGCTGGGGGCGCAAAAGTCAAAAAAACAGTAACTGTTATGTTTTGATAATAAATGGTTTTTTGCCCTTTCAATTCACCTTTTGGGGAATTAGAAAAGCTGTTTTAGTTTACGTGAGCTGCGTCAATGAAAAGTGCGGGTGCGCAAAAAATCAAAAAACCGTAACTGTTATGTTTTGATTAAAAAACTTTTTTTTGCACCTTTCATTCCCTGTGGTGAATATAGAAAATTTTGTTTTAAAATTTACGTAGATGCTCGTCAATGAACGTGCTGGGTGCGCAAAAGTCAAAAAAAACGTAATGTTTGTTTTGATATAATAAACGTATTTTTTTTCACCTTTCAATTCACTGTGGTGAATATGAATTGCTGTTTTAAGTTTCGTAATGCTGCGTCAAGAACAGTGCTGGGTGCGCAAAAGTCAAAAAACACGTAACTGTTATGTTTTGATATAATAAACGGTATTTTTTTGCACCTTCAATTATGTGGTGAAATAGAATTGCTTTTAAGATTTCGTGGATTTGCGTCAAAGAACAGTGCGGGGGCGCAAAAGTCAAAAAAAAAAGTAATGTTAGTTTTGATATAATAAACTTTTTTTTGCACCTTTTAATTGCCCCGTGGTGAATATAGAATTGTGTTTAAGATTTACGTAGTGCTGGTCAATGAACAGTGTGGGTCGCAAAAAATCAAAAAACCGTAACTGTTAGTTTTCATATAAAAAAACGGGGGTTTTTTGCACCTTTCAATTCACCTGTGGTGAAATAGAATTGGTTTTAAGTTTTCGTAGATGCCGGGCAAAGAAAAGTGCTGGGTGGCAAAAAATCCAAAAACACGTAACGTTATGTTTTTATATAATAACTGTATTTTTTGCACCTTTCAATTCACCTGTGGGAATATAGAAATTGCTGTTTTAAGTTTTCGTAGATGTGCGTCAATGAACAGTGTGGGTGGCAAAAATCAAAAAAACTAACTGTTATGTTTTTTATTAAAAAACGGTATTTTTTGCACCTTCAAATTTTCCCCTTTGGGAATATAAATTGTGTTTTTAGATTTGTGGATTCTGCGTCAAAAGAACGTGCTGGGTGCGCAAAAGTAAAAAAAACGAACTGTTTTGTTTTGATATAAAAACTGTTTTTTTTGCACCTTTCAAAATTTACTTTGGTGAATTTAGAATTGCTGTTTTAAGATTTTTGTAGATGCTGCGTCAAAGAACAGTGCGGGTCGCCAAAAGTCAAAAAACACGTAATGTTATGTTTTCTTAATAAAGGGATTTTTGACCTTCAATTCACTGTGGTGAAAATAGAATTGCTGTTTTAAGATTTAGAGATGCTGCGTAAAGAACGTGCTGGGGCGCAAAAGTCAAAAAACACGTAACTGTGAGTTTTCGTCGATAACCCGGGTTTTTTTGGCAACAAACAACCTGTGTGACTACAAAATTGCTGGTTTGTAATTTAAATGCAAGGGGATATATCAACAGTCACAGGGTAAAGGGTAAAATTGAAACTATTGAAATGTTATATAATAAAAGTGGAGTTTTGAGCTAACAAAAGAACCGCAGTTACTGTGATGTTTATCCAATTAAGTTCAGGCTGCCAATATCCCCGGTTTTCAATTTTGCAAACTGTTAATATAAAGATACCACTACAATGTTACACTAAAGTCTTGGTGAACTTTTTCCAGTGTTCTTTTAGATAGAGTTGTCTGTGTTTTTCCGTGCCCCCCCCCCCCCCCTCCCCCCCCGTGAAATTTTCAGTGGTTGATTCTGCTTTAAAAATTCTCTAGTAACTACATAAAATGTTCAAATCCCTAATTAACTAATTGGAAGGATCACAGTAAAGTAGAGGTTTTCTGTGCAGAAATAGTTAATTTCGTGAGTGTTTGGCCACAGGCAGAAAGCAGGTCCCCTTTCCCATGAGAGTGAGAGACAATGAGGCTGAAAAAGGAAACGCTGTTCTAGTAAAAAAGGGTAATGTGATTTTTCCCGCCAACGCAACCATACACATCCATCTGAGTCGCACACACATTCACCCTGTTTTTCTGTAATCTATTTGTGGCCGCCCAAAAATTACAGGAAGCACGAAAAAGGGGCCCCATTTAATAGTGAGCAAGATTTTAACCCTTTAAATTTTCGCATGATCTGGAAAATTTCGCCCATAAAACCTTGCGTTTCAACTTTGTCGATAAAAACCTCAACACAGTGGGTTAAAAAATAAAAAAAAATTTTTTCCCCCCCCCCCCCCCCTTTTTAGGCTAAGGTTTGTGTACAGGCCGCCCTAGCTAGGGCTAGTGTGTTGTTTTCATTAGGACAATAATGCAGTGCAAATAGGTTTTGTGTCTTTTAATATACACTGTGTTCCAAATTATTATGCAAATAATATTTTCTCTTATTTTCCAAAATTACCTGTATGAATTGCAGCCATTGTAATTTTCCAGTCATCAACTCTTAGAGTATGATTGAAAGGTTTTTGAACAAACTGCCTATGATAACAGTATATTTTATAAAAAAAAAATTCAAAATGCACTCAAAATGTATGTTCTAAATTATTATGCACAGCAGAGTTTTCAACCTTTTTATTTTTATAACGAACCAAAAAATGGTCATTTGTGAAATTATAAGCATTAGCAGGTTATTACAAACTAAAAACAAACAGTTTTCAAGTCAAAACTTTATTCTAGGTGATGTTACATGTGCACATAGGACCCCTTGTTTGAAATGAGCTTCTGAAATCTCTCGTCCATTGAACTTGTCAGGTTTTGGATGGTTTCTGCTTTAATTGTTTTGCATGAGGACACAATACCCTCCCAGAGCTGTTGCTTAGATGTGAACTGCCTCCCGCCATCATAGACACTCCTTTTGATGATGCTCCAGAGGTTCTCAATGGGGTTGAGGTCAAGGGAGCATGGGGGCCACACCATAAGTTTGTTCCCTTTTATGCCCATTGCTGCCAGAGATGCAGATGTGTTATTTGCAGCATGAGACAGTGAATTATCATGCATGAAAATGATCTTGCTGCAGAATGCACGGTTCTTCTTCTTGAACCATGGCAGGAAGTGCTGTTTGAGAAACTCCACATACATTATGGAGTTCATCTTTACACCTTCAGGGATCCTAAAGGGGCCGACAATCTCTCTCCCCATGGTTCCAGCCCAAAACATTACTCCAACTCCTCCTTGTTGACACCATAGCCGTGTTTGCATGGGGTGTCCATCAACCAGCCATCCTCCACTCCATCCATCTGGACCATCGAGCGTTGCACGGCACTCATCGGTGAACAAAACAGTTTTAAAGTCAGTCTTCATGTATTGTTTGGCCCACTGGAGCCGTTTCTGCTTGTGTGCAGTGGATAGAGGAGGTGGACAGGATGGCTTACGCACAGCTCAAAACCTCTGGAGGACCCTGCATCGTACTGTTCGGGGACGTTGGAGGGACCAGCAGCTTCAAAAATTTGTCTGCTGCTATGACAAGGCATTTTTGCAGCTGCTCTTTTAACATGAGGTAATTGCCTGTTGGAAAGAGTCCTCAATTTTCCCTTATCAGCACACACGTGTGTGCTGTGAATCAACTACATACTTCTTGATTGTGCGATGATCACGATGAAGTGTCTTGGCAATTTTGATTGTAGTCATGCCTTGACCTAAACACTCTACAATTTGTTGCTTCTCAGCAGCCAACACATCCTTTTTCTTTCCCATTTTGGCTGAAAATGTAGGCTGCTTAATAATGTGGGACAGCCTTCTTAAGTAGTCTTGCCTTTAATTGGACCTGCCAAACTAATTAGCACAGGTGTCTGCAAATGCTTTCAGTGATATAAAGAGCCCTGACACACATCACCATCAATGAGTTTAACTGACAAGCAAAAAAATTCTTACCTTATTACTCCTAAACACTTTTTGCATAATAATTTGGAACACAGTGTGCACTATAAACCAGAAGTTTACATAAACAATATAAAAAGACACTGTCACGAGTGGCGCCACAGCCTACAGTTCGGGCGGCGGGCAAATTCGCTGCCCCGAGTCCCCCCTTGCACCTAGAGCGAGTGGCGCCGCAGTCCGCATGTGCTCCTTAGTGCACGTGCGCCGGATCTCCTGAATATCAAGGGCCAGCGCACCGGCAATTGGCTATTGCCAGCCACTGACCATATATAATGCTCCACCTCCTTGGGCATGTTGCATAATCCATAGTGCCTATACTGTGTTCTGGTTGGCATTTCCGTGTACCAGTCCCTTCGGCTTACGTTCCTCGACCACGATCCTTCGCTGCCTGCCCTGACCTTTTGGCCCATCCCCGATTACGAGTTTGCCTGCCGATTTTGCTCTGCGTTGCACCTTGGCTACCACCACAAGCAAGCCACATCAGGGGTAGTGACCTGGTGAAATCCCGCCACGGCAATTCCATCCCACCTTGCAGCGGGCTGTGGTGAAAACCGGGACCTGCTTAGCCTCTGCTCCCTGGTGCGGTCTGTACCACCGCTTGGTCCGTTACAGACACATATGCATGTTTTTCTATCTGACATGAAATCAGAATAAACCTTACCTTTTTTAGTTCAATTAGGATTACAAAAATTATTTATATTTCCTAAATGGCAGAATAATGAGAGATCATTTTTTAACACATTTTTATTACTGTCTGCAAAGTCGAAAGTTTACATACACTGGGATAACTATGCCTTTAAACAATTTGGGACAGCCCATATGATGATGGAAGTTTATTGGCAACATCTGAGTTAATTAGAGACACATCTGTGGATGTATTTTATTGCACACCAGAATCACACTGCTTCTGTGTGTAACATCATGGAAAAGTCTAAAGAGTCTAAAGAAGTCTAAAGAAATTAGACAAGATATCAGGAAGAGAATTGTTGACATGCACAAGTCTTTATAATCATTATTTTAAATTTCTAGATACCTGAAGGTGCCTCGTTCATCTTTAAAAAAAATGATATGCAAGTACAAACAAAATGGGAATGTCCAGCCATCATACCACTCAGGAACAAGACATGATCTATGTCTAAGAGATGAATGTGCTTTGGTGCGACATGTGCATATCAACATAAGAACAAAAGCAAAAGACTTTGTGAAGATGCTGCCCGAAGCTGGTAAGATTGTGTCATTATCCACAGTGAAACAAGTACTGTATCAACATGGGCTGAAAGGCCACTCTGCCAGAAAGAAGCCATAACTCCAAAAGAAACATATAAAAACCAAATTAATGCACACAGAAACAAAGCCCTATATTTTTGGAGACAATGTCCACTGGTTTGACAAGACTAAAATTGGACTGTTTGGTAGGGATGAGCGATTATAATCAACAAAGTTGAAATCGGCACGGATTTTAGTTTGATCGGAAATTTCTGATCACGCGATAATCTATTACTATCACGCCAGTTTCTGCTCTTCCTGTCATTTTGCCAGCCAGCAAATCAGCTTAGAGCATAGAGCAGGGTGAGCTGGGTGTACGACGTCATGACTGTGATGTGTATGGTTGTCATTGGAAAAATCACATGACCTCGTTTTTCATAGAACAGGGGCTTTCCCTGTTCAGCATCATGGTGTCAGTGTGTCTCATTAGAGCAGGACGTGTGCTAGATCTCTCCTCAATACAGCTCAGCTCAGAGACACAGTTCTCTTTATTCACACAGACAACTATGCTTTTTGATGTGAACATTAGAACATAGGTAGATTAGAGAATTTCAGCTCTTAGTTAGAGAGACATTTTAAATAAGCAACTAGCGCAGTACACAAACAGGAAGGCAGGCAGGCTTTTGAAAGGAGAGTGTATATTGTGCAGCCCAGACTCTGCTTTGAACCTGCATTGAAATGGCTTTTTGTTACCAGTTTTTGGCCAGCACACCTCGCACCTGAGGTGAAATAGTCCTTTTTATTTTGTGCAGCCCAGTTTTGTTCAAAGACCCACCTTGTACTTACATTAGGATAAAGAAATTTTCTAGTAACTGCTGTTGTATTTCATAGGTGCAAAACCCACCTTTTATTATCCGTACACATTTTAATTAGGTGTTTTTCACTTTGGCGCAGCCCATTTGTGTTCAAAGACCCATCTTGTATTTATATTAGGATATAGAAATTTGCTAGTAACTCACCTTTTATTATCCGTATACATTTTAATTATGTGTTTTTCACTTTGGTGCAGCCCATTTTTGTTCAAAGACCCATCTTGTACATATATTATGATACAGAAATTTGCTATAAATTGCAGGTGTATTTCATAGGTGCAAAACCCACCTTTTATTATCGGTATACATTTTAATTAGGTCTTTTTCACTTTGGCGCAGCCCATTTTTGTTCAAAGACCAATCTTGTACTTATATTAGGATACAGAAATTTTGTGGTAGCTGCTGTTGTATTTCATAGGTGCAAAACCCACCTTTTCTTATCCGTATAACATTTAAATAGCTGTATTGCACTTTGGTTCGCCCCAGTTTTTTTTTTCAAATAGCCACCTTGTACTTAAATTTGGATACAAAAACTTTGTAGTTACTGTTGGTGTATTTCATTGGTGCAAAAACCACCGTTTGTTATCCGAATAACTTTTAAATAGCTGTATTGCACGTGGTGCGGCCCTAGTTTTTTTCAAATAGCCACGTTGTACGACAATATTGATAGAAACATTTTCTAGCAACTGTTCTCGTTTGTCATTGCTGCAAGAAACGCTTTTTCTCATCCGTGGAACTTCTGAATAGTTTTATTGTGCTCGGTGAATCTCAGTTTGGCACAGATAGCGCACTTGTATGATATTTTGTTGAAAACTATCAATTCCTAGTACTACTGGGCAGTTGTAAATCCCATGGACTGAAGGAAGAACATTTGTTGATTTCGTCAAAGGGTTTCTTCCACCAGACCGTAATTTCACAGGAAATTCGCAAGAAACATTTCAGTTTCTAACCCTAGTTGGCTGTAGGAAATTAGAGGGATTTAAGAATAGCTGTGATTTGCCGTCTTGTAATAAGAGACTTTCAAAAACTCTTCCATACCTTCTCAAATTTTATTTTTCTGAAAAAGGGAGCGAAATGCAGGTGGTAATTGAGCAAAGAGTGTGTGAGACATGGAGGAAAGAGGTACGAGAGAGGGTGCTCCTTCCAATGCCGGCGACAACACGCAAGCCAGCGGATCGTCGGTTGCAGGACCGTCAGGCCTGTCATCGCTGGGTCAGGGCCCGGTAAATCTCAGAAACGAACAGCTTCGCCTATCTTTTCTTCAGTGATTAATGCAACCTGCATCCAGCAGTCTTACCTCCTCGTCCTCCCAGTCACGGCCACAAATGTCGTAATCATCCGTCCAACATGAAGCGAAGGTAGCCCAAACGTCAACTCGTGTCCACCAACTCCATTTTCTGAAGACCTCTTTGATGACAAAATGCGGTTGGGGTCAGAAGGCATTTTCAAAGATCAAAAGGTCAAAGAGGATGATTTTCTCTGCTCTGACGCCCAATCGCTGATGCCATCAGAGGAGGAGAAGGAAGCCGGTCAATGGGCAAAAATCCCAGGCGGTCGCAACGCTTGCGGTGCCTGTTGCTTGTAGCCCGCAGCTCCTGGATGCAGAATGTCAGGACGACGAAGTCACCTGTGTTGATGATGACGACATTGCGGATCCAACGTGGTCTTTTCAGCAGAATCTGCTTGCGAGCGCTTTATACTGGACGAGGAGGAAGACGATAGGGTAGTGTCAGTACGGCTCCCGCCTCAAAAAGGGAGAGGGTGGTCGCAGAAGTCCGCTGAAATGATTCCGCCAGCCACGATCAGCGGAAACACCGCTCCCCGCTAATCGCCGTCGAAAAGGTCCAGGACCTTTCAAGCCTGGGCATTTTTCGAGCAAGCCTCTGATTCACCCAAACGATGTCATTTTGCCGCCTTTGCCGTAAACGCATCAGTAGAGGCAAGAATCTTAGGTGTTTAACCACCACCAACATGTCTAGTCACATGCAGCGAATGCTTTAGTTTAAATGGGGGAACACTTGACTAAAAAAGGCCACACCGATGCCGGGCTTCCAACCACTGTCACACCCTCTGTCTCCGCCTCCTCCTCCTCCGCCACCACCAAGCATTCCTCAGCTGCCCATGTCTCTCAGAATCATGATCAAGGATTAGCTTCCGCTTCAGCCACCACTGTCGCCCCGAGTACCACCAGCACCACAAGAGACCTAGCCTACCCTCTCTCCTTCCACCGATTTGACGACCTGCATGCCATACAGTGGCCAGTCTAGCAGCCAGCCTTCTGTCTTCCAGATTTGGGAGCAGAAGAAACACTTTAATCCAAACCATCCTAAAGCCAAAAGCCTGAATGGCGGCATTGCCAAGCTTTTGGCCTTGGAAATGTTGCCTTTCCATCTGGTGGACACAGATGGATTCCACCACGTCATGGCCCTTGCCTGCCCCCAATACCAGATGCCGAGCAGGCATTTCTTTTGCAGAAAAGCCGTCCCTGCCCTGGCCAGCCATGTGTCATCTAAAATTTCAAGCGCGTTGTCTGCATCTGTGTCCGGCAAAGTCCATCTGACCACCGACACAGCCAAGGCTGCTATATCTCTCTGACAGATCACTGGGTGAGCTGGGTTGATGTCTCTGGTGGTGACGGTGGCTCTCAGGCTCGGCGCACGCTCTTCAACACCGCAGGGATGGTGCAGGGTTCTTTCCCCCAAGGTCCTCTGGTAGCATCACGTGCCCAAAGAAACCGGCCCCGTGTTGAAATAATCTGTCTTGGAGACCGTCAACACACAGGTCAGGAGGTATGGACAGCTCTCCACAACGAGACCGAGCCCTGGCTGGGTGACAAGAACCATTTTGCAGGCCAGGGGGTGTGCGATAAAGGTCGAAATCTCCTGGCCGCCCTTAAGATCGGTAGGCTGGAGCACATCCCTTGCCTGGCACACGTCATGAACCTCGTTGTCCAGAAATTTCTAAAGCGCTACCCGGGTCTGGACTGCCTGCTGAGGAAGGCTCGAGGTCTGAGCTCACACTTCCGCCGTTCGCACCCTGCTTCATCCCGCCTGGCTGCGTTGCAGCGTCAGCTCGGCCTCCACGTCAACTGTCTCATTGATGACGGGGCAACACGTTGGTATTCCACCCTCCACATTCTCCAGCGATTGTGGCAGCAGAGCAATACCATTACGCAGTACCAAGTGACACATGGCCACCGAGAGTGGAGGCAGGTGAAAGAGCTCTGCACCATCCTTGCCAGTTTTGAAGAAGCCACCACAATGGTCAGTGCGGACGATGGCCTTGTCTGCATGACCATTGTGGTGATCTTAGTTCTGGAACGATCGTTGGACACTCTGAAACATCAGGTTCCACCAGCGACGAAGGAGGAGGCGGACACAGATGCGGACACGGAGCCTTTCTCTCCGTCGAATCCATAAGGCCCGACAGATTCACAATTTTATCGGTCTTCATTAGGCAGTGGTTCGGAGTCCAGAGCTAGTGCAAGGCGTCGCCTCAGCTCTCAGGGTGCATCATCTGAGGCAAGTCAGGGCTGTGTTGAAGCTCTGCCGGAGGAAGCGGAGGAGGAGGAGGAGGAGGTATTCCTGGACACCGACGTTACCGATGTCCCTGCCTTGGAAAGAGGTTGGCATGAATTTGAGGTGGAGGAGGAAGATGAGGAAGATCAGTTTGCTAGTGCCCCTCTACCCAGAGGCTTGGGAAATCAAGTCTCCATCTCTCACCTGAGTGCTTGGATGCTCAATTTTCCCCCAACATGATCCTCGCATTAAGGCCATCAACTGAACAACAGTTTAAACCGGGTGGCCACCCTCCTCGATCCCCGGTACAAAGCAAAACTCAGCACTTTTTCCCTTTCCACCCACCCAAATAGAGAGTAAAATGCAGGAATTGGAGACCGTGCTGATTGATCAACTGGAGATATCTGTTGTGTCTGCTTCACGTTCTTCAAATATCACGGTGGAACAACATCAGCGACATGACTGCAGTAGAGTGCCAAGCAGCAGCAGGCATTGTGGCAGAAGCCTAATGGGTGACCTCTGGCAATCTTTATTTACCACCTCACCAATGCATGTAATGCAGGGCACACAAACAACACACAGAGACCGGCGTAAAATCATGGTGCACGACTATCTGCGTCTCAAAACCGATGTTTTTGGATGTGTTCCGGACCCAATCAACTTCTGGGTATCCAAAATGGATGAATTTCCCGAGCTCGCTCGCCACGCCATAGAGGTGTTGTCCTGCCCAACAGCCAGCGTCATATCTGAGCAGACCTTCAGCACAGCTGGAGGAGTCATTACAGACAAATGCATCCGGCTTTCCACAGATAATGTGGATCGTTTGACTTTTATCAAGATGAATCAGGCATGATCTCTGATGATGTTTTTGGCCCCAATTGCCGGGGGTCACCGATTAGTTGCCGGTCTACTTCTCATTCCTCTTCCAAAAGAAATGGTCCTCTTGAAAACTTTTTTTAAAATGATCATTTCTTACTGCAATTTTTATTCTCAGTTCCCAAAAGTTAATTTTGCTGGTTTTGCGGTGAGGAAACTGTAAAAGACACCAAGGTTTCATGAGAAAAACGTATTCCTTGTACTCACTTTATCTTTAGAATTTTTCGCATTGTCAATGGTTTTGGGGTCATGATGCTGTGAGATACAGCTATAATCAAGGTCCTTTGGAACATAAATGTGGCTTCTGAGTGGCATTTCTCCCTCACAATTTTTAACAGTGGCTGAGAAGTCATTTTAATAATTTTTTGGGTCATGCTGCTGTGAAATGCAGCAATACTACAGGTCCTATTCTAAAAAATCTGGTTTCTAATAGACATTTGTTCATTACAATTGTCAATAGTGGCTCATGGGTCATGTTTTGAATTTTTGGGGGCATTTTGCTCTGAAATGCAGCTGTACTACAGGTCCTATTCTAAAAAAATGTGGTTTCTAACAGACATGTGTTCTTCACAATTGTCACGAGTGGCTCAAGGGTCATGTTTTCAATTTTTGGGAGCATTTTTCTGTGAAATGCAGCTATACTACAGGTCTTATTCTAAAAATGTTGTTTCTAACAGACATTTGTTCTTCACAATTGTCAAGAGTGGCTCAAGGGTCATGTTTTGAATTTTTGGGGCATGTTGCTGTGAAATGCATCTATACCACAGGTCCTATTATAAAAAACGTGGTTTCTAACAGAGATTTGTTCTTCACAATTGTCAAGAGTGGCTCAAGTTTCATGTTTTGAATTTTTGGGGGCATTTTTCTGTGAAATGCTTTTATACTACAGGTCCTATTATAAAAAAAAATTGGTTTCTAAGAGACATTTGTTCTTCACAATTGTCAAGAGTGGCTCAAGGGTGATGTTTTTAAATTCATGGGGCATGGTACTGAAAAAAACAGGAATAGGTAGGAAACTGTTAATGGACACATATTGCAAAATGACTTGTTTTTGCAAGATCTTTAACATAGCTAGCAATCCCTGCAGTGAGACAACCCATTTAATACAATTAAAAAAAAGAGAAACAAAGACATGGTGGGATCCATCCTATTTTAAAAAGTGTTTTCTAGAATTAAACTACTAAAAAACTTGCATGTACAAAATAGCTGATAAAAATATTCCTCTGAATTGTACAAGGGATATACAGGTAGACTTGAACAGTTGTAGGTTATTCAGAGGACATGGTGTATGGAGCACATTCGCCACCCCAAGAACAGAGACAATTTCTCCAACACGTTGAGTAAAACGAGAAAAAGAATGCCAAGAAAAAGGGCACCTGGGTGAAACAGGAGCGTCAACCACCAGCATCTCCAAGTGAAGCTCAATTGGTCTGCACTCATACGGAGGGGCAAGCGCTCTCGTAGAGGCAGACATTTCTCTAGCTCTACCCAGGTCTTGACTGTGTACTGAGGAAGGCTGGCGGTCTTAGCTCACACTTCCGCTTCCGCACTCTGCGTCATAAGGGCATTTTTTGCCGTGTTAATGGATGACGGACGCCAGCCTGGGCTCTCACCGCACCCACTGTAACTCGGGCCCTGCTAGCTGAACCTGCATGTTAATAGATGACGGACGCCAGCCCTTGCTCTTTACCACACCCACTGTAAGTCTGGCCCTGCCAGCTGAACCTGCGTGATCCACGTTTACAGCCTCACCTACCTTGACCAGTATTTTCCTGATTGCAGGATTTTCAGACAGTCCTCATTGACCTACTGGGGACATCTGTTTTGTTTGATTCACATTCTAATGTCACGGTGAAACAATGTCACCAGTAGAATGGCAAGTAGCTCTACCAGCAGCAGTAATGGAAAACGAGTTTGTTTTTAATATAGTTATTTCTTATTGAGAAATTTTCTGGGTGAATTGGTCCATAAGGACACTTGTGCAGGTTTTTGGGTCATGCTGCAGTCCAGGACATGGATAGTCAATGTCCAGTTTAACTGAAATGGTGGTTGTAAGACTCATTTTTCCGGCACTTTTTAATCTGTGGGTCAGAAAAGGGTTTTAAAGGCATACTGCGGTCCAGGACAGGTATAGTCAATGTCCTGTTCAACTAAAATGGTGGTTGAAAGACTCCTTTTTCCGGCACTTTTTTAATCTGGGGGGTTATGCAGGTTTGGGGCTCATGCTCTGGCCCAGGACAGGTATAGTCAATGTCCAGTTCAACTAAAATGGTGGTTGAAAGACTCCTTTTTCCGGGACTTTTATAATCTGGGGGTCATGCAGGTTTGGGGCTCATGCTGTGGGCCAGGACAGGTATAGTCAATGTCCAGTTCAACTAAAATGGTGGTTCAAAGTCTCCTTTTTCCTGCACTTTTTAATCTGTGGGTCTGACAGGTTCTGACCGCCCTAGCGGTAAGTGACTTCCCGCAAATGGACGTATGCATACAGCCTGGCGATCGTGAGGGCTTGCGGGCGAGCCGCACGCGATCGCAACATGGAACCAGCGGTAAATTACCGCTGGCCGCATGCCGTATCACCCCCGGCCGGAGTAAGCTCCGGCCGCGGGTGATTACCGCTTCATTACCGCAGGCCTGTATGGTTGCAAAAATGAAGCCGCGGGCAGGAGGAGTGAGCCCCTCCTGCCTGCTCCCGTCGACTGCCCCCACTGAGTGCAGCATCCGATCTCCTGTCTGATGGTCCCGGGAAGTGAACGGCATTTCCCCGGGGTCATCTGTGACGTCCCCAATCCCCGCAATGCATTGTGGTCATGGTGACAGGTAGTTGTCATGGCGACCAGTTCCAGTACTTGTAATGTCACTGGCCTGCCTTCTAACAGCAATCTGAGAATTGCTGTTAAAAGAAAAAGTAAAATAAAGTGTAAAAAAGTTAAAATAAATGTTAAAAGTGAAAAAAAGTAAAACACAAACACAAAAAATAAAATAAAAACACGTACACCGCCCTTTTCCCCTTTTCAAACGCCAATCGCCCCAAAAAAGATACAAAATAAATAAAGTACCCACATTTGGTATCGACGCGTGCGTAATGACCTGTCCTATAAATCTGTCACATTAATTAACCCGCACGGTGAACACCGTAAAAAAAAAGTAAAAACAGTCACAGAATTGCATTTTTTGTTCCTGCAGCACATAAAATGGAATAAAAAACTGTAATAAACTCCAAAGTTGTGTCAATTAAAACGTCCATTTATCCCGCAAAAAAAGTCCTTACACAGCTCTGTATACGGAAAAATTAAAAAGTTATGGCTCTCAGAGAATAGCAATGCATAAATATTGTTTTACACAATAAAAATTTTTTTTTTAACTCCTCAAAATAAAAAAAAATATAAATTGGGTATCACCGTAATCTTATCGACCCAGAGAGTAAGTGTAAATTGTCACGGATACTGCGCGATGAGCGCTGTTATAAAAAAATAAAATAAAAAAACACTACTAGGATTGCAGTATTTTTTTCACCCTTCCTTCCAAAAAATAGATTTAAAACTGAACAAAAAGTTTTGTCCCCCGAAAAATGATACCAATAAACATGTCAACTCATCCCGCAAAAAAACAAGACCCAACACAGCTCCGTACACCGAAAATAAAAAAAGTTATGGCTCTCAGACTATGGCGATGCAAAAAACGTGTTTTCCTTTTTCATTAAAGTGTTTTTATTGTGTTAAAAGCAGTAAACCTTAAAAAAATACAATTTTTGGTATGTAAATTCTATCGACCCGCTGAGTAAACTAGCATGTCATTTATACCGCAACGGTTACCGCTGTAAAAATAAAATAAAAAAAACACTACCGGGAATGCTGTATTTTGTTCAAAATTGCCTCACAAAAACCTTAATAAAAAGTGACAAAGCATCATATGCCCCCCAAATGGTACTAAAAAAACATAAAAAAAACAAGGCCATAAACCAGCTACGTGCACACAAAAAAAAAAAAGTTAGGGCTGTTAAAATAGGACAAAAAAAAAATGCATTTTTTAAACCTAATTCTATTGTGAAAATTTTTAAAAAACATAAA
Source organism: Phyllomedusa bahiana (assembly GCA_025379985.1). Lineage (NCBI taxonomy): Eukaryota > Metazoa > Chordata > Amphibia > Anura > Hylidae > Phyllomedusa > Phyllomedusa bahiana. Next base: position 673 of record JAODAL010023917.1, on the reverse strand, counting down.
AAATATAAAACATTTATACATTTCAATTGTACAATCCCCCTATAAAAATTATCCTGTACTTATCCCCCTACGGCAAACACTGTAATAGTAAAGCCCCAAAAAACAAAGGTCGAAATGGTTTCCCCCCCCCCATTTTCATGCCCCTACTAAAAAATCTATGGGGCCACCCGTACACCTAAAATGCACAGACACCCCTTTGATGCGACCCTGAGGGGTGTTTAATGCAAAATGGGGGGCTTCTTGAAAGGGTTTCACCCCTTTTTGGTACTTTGGGGGCTTTGCAAAAGGACATGACCCCACCCAAATCGCTTCCAAAAAAACAAAATTGCGCTCCTCCCCTTTTCCCCCGCCATGTGCCCAAACGCAGTTTACACCCCCAGGAGGGTATGCCCAAAAATTTGGGAAAAAATTGCTTAACAAAAATTTTTGGGTGCTTTTTTTTTACAGGATTATAGTAGAAATTAAAATTTTTTAGCTAAAATTGCAGATTGATGTAAAAATAAAAAATTTTATTTTCCAGCCAAACGCTAAAAAAATTTGTGAACACCCGTGGGGGTTTAGATACCATACACCCGAAAATATTCCCTTAAAGGGGGGTTTTTCTCCATATGTGGGCTTTTTAGGGGTGTTTATTATTTTTAGCCCACAAGGGTGTCCACAAACCTGAAATGGC
>JAODAL010023916.1:0-61694 GCA_025379985.1 Phyllomedusa bahiana | reverse complement strand
AAAAAAAAATTGGCTAAAAAGTTTTTTGCTCATTTCTGTTGTAATTTTTCCTGACCCAGAATTGACCCAAAACACTTTGATTTGTGTTCTGCATCAGTTGGCCTGTTAGTTGGAACTGAAAATTAGTAGATGCTTAACCTTAAAGGGGTTTTGCCATCTCCTAAAATCCTCTCTGAGGCCATTTCATAGTTTGCTCTGATAATGGGGGGATGGCTGGAATTGTGCAATCCTCCCCATTTATTTTTATGGGAGTTACTAATATATAGCCGAGGTAGTGTGCTGCAATACATTAGCAACTCCGATAGACATGAATAGGGAAGAGCTGTGCAAGCTTGGCCTCCCCATTTTCAGAGATAATTTTATTAAATAGGCAATACCCCTTTAAATTCAGTTTTTCAGCTTGAAAAGTTTGACTTTTGTTAAAGTTCTCTCATTTCTCCATTGCTTTACTGACTCATTACATTTTCTTATCCAATAAAGCTTCTTCCTTCGCCTCTGCTCTGAAGTGCCTCTTTTAGAAGACACCTTGATGCGTATCCTGGTCATTGGTTTTTCCCTGATTTTCCCTCTTGGTCAGTGATGTTTGGAGTTGCGTCACCTAGTGAAAAGGGCAGCGGCTGTGCAGGTGCGGTATACTATAGGTACATATTTGAAAAAGAAAATTGGGGAAATGTGAAAGTGCATTTGGGCTTTGTATGTGAAGAACGACTTGTGCTGTAGCTGTAGGGATCTTATTTTGTGTTGTTTTTTGGTGTTCTCTTCTAATGTCTTGTGTTTTTTCTATATTAATAGAATCAAAATATCAAATAACAATTTTTTTTTCTTTGCAGACTTGGAAGTCCTCAGAATAGAAAGGATCCAACTTCTTGATGCTGTATTAAATCTTGTACCTACCACCACCCAGAGAACATTCAGCTCCCTCCAGGGTAAATCCTTGTTTAACATCACAATGTAGCTTGTGTGGGCAATACATTTAACACCCTCTCCCCCAAATGTTCAGACTCAACTTCACAATCCTATTTTTTTTTTTTTTTTTGGTATGGTTTTTATTTTCTTACTCTTTAAAATTGGTGGCTTGTCCTTAGGATTAGATCGGTGGTGGTCTGAATCTTGGCACCCCAGCCAATCAAATGTTTAAAGGGGTGTTCTTACCATGCAGTTTCACAGAGCCACAACCATTTTCAGACTTGCACTTCCTAGTGGTTGGGTCTACAGTAGTGATTGGCATGGCATATCAACTCTGCTATTCCTAGCTGAGGCAGTTACAGTGAAATGAGTGCTGAGGTTTGTAAAATGTAGTGCACAAGGCTACAGAACCTCAAAGGGTTTTAGTTTGTCGGTAACATAGATAAAAGCTCTGTTTTATGAGTCCCAAGGTCAGAAGAGAAGCCGGCCCAAAAGGGGGAGGGAGGGGGGGTTTGGGAAAACCCTAGGGAAACTAGTGAAAAAAGCGTGAATAAAAATCCTTTTCCCAAAACAAGCAAAATCAAAAAAAGCAAAGTTTTGGTGTTGTTTTAAATTTCCTTTCCCTTACATGTTCAAAGCTAATTATTGTGGTCAGAATACCCCTTTAAAGGGGCTGCAGTGCTCTGGTGAGTATAACTTCCCATTCACCGGCAAAACATTTTGTAATTTGAGCTGCGAGTCTTTCTTTATAATCCTACAGCTTTGACCTATTCAAGTAAATAGGAATGAGCTATAATACGAGACGTGGCTGCTACTAAAAGTGTAAACTGTGCTTGGTGAACAATGACCAAGAGGCTGCAACACTTGGGGAAGAGGTGGTGCTGGCCAAAGTGCTGCAGCCCCCTCAAACAGCTAGTAAGTGGGATGGCCACCAGTCCTCTTTAAGACAGACATGTCAAGAGAAGTCCAGGGTCCTCTTTACAAATAGGCAATCCAGTTTACAGCCCAGGAAAAACTTTTCGGAACCCCTCAAAAAATGAAAAATTTAAAAATGGTCTTAACTGATTCATCTTACCTCAGTCGGTTTTTTTGTTTCATTTTGAAATCAGGGGGTGTTTAGGCTTTTCCCGGGGGCAGTAGAACCGGTCTGTGCTATAGCAAAAAAGTGCTGACAGCCCTTTCAGGGGAGAGGAAAAAAAGGTCTGTGCTATAGCACCTGAGAGCGATGCGCCATACAAGTGGGGTATTTAGAATAGGTAGGACATTTTTTGATGGACATATATTGCAAAGTGATTTTTTTCAATCCTTGTTGGTGAGAAACCCCTTTAAAGGGTAATTTCGTAGGGCTTTTATGAACTACTATTTTTTTTTGATGGTTTTTGTTAGTCAATCCCAACATACTGTGTTTATGTTGAGTAGTATTTTTTTTCTCACGTTTCTTGCCATTTTAGGTACCAAACCCCCTAAAATTAGCCATTTCGACACTATACTGGAAGGCATGGCCACTTTTACTTGTTGTAGCAGCCTTTAACCCCGAAAATTTTGGGAAGTAAAGAACACTGTGGGTTTATTTTTCATATTTTGCTTTTTATCCAACTTTGGCTATGATTTGGTCTTAACTATTTCTCTATTTTCTTTATCTGTTTACTTTAGGTTTGGCTGCATGGGATGAATATCCAACATTAAAGATGCTTATGGAGATGGTTATGACAAAGTACGTACAGCGGCAATATACAGTCCCTGACAGAAGTTCTGTCGCTTATCCATGTTGTGGAAACCAAAGCTTAACCTGACTTAAAATTCATCCATTGGTTTGAGAAAAGACTCATATGAAAGCTGAAAACCACCCAAATGAGGTTAAGTTAACAAAAATAAATTTTCTTTACTACAGAAATATTGATCATCTAAGGAACACAGGTCAGATTTTGGCAAGACAAAAGTTTTGTCGCCCACAGAAAGTAATGTGAAAATCAAACAAATAATTTTACTTTTAAATACAAAGACATGTTTCATAACATTAGTGAATGAAGTTGTGGTGCTATTAGAGCCATATTTAATTATTTTGTGTGACTTCCATTTAGCTTGAAGGACTGCATCCATGCGTTTCGGGCAGTGATTCATACCCAATTGATTGTTTAAGACATTGGAATAGCAAAGAATGCAGTCTTACATGCCTCCCAGGTTCGTCAAGATTTTTTTGGTTTTGTCTTCAAGCTTCCTCTTTTTTCTACCCCAAAAAATGCTCAATGGTGTTCATGTCTGGTGAATGGGCTGGCCATTCCTGGAGCACCTTGATCTTTTTGATTCAGGAACTTTGATGTAGAGATGGATGTATGAGAGCAAAATTTGACCCCTTTTATGATAGGGAATATAAAAGGTAGCTAATACTTCTTGATATTTTAGGCTATTGATATTGCCTTCCACCTTGCAAATGTTTTACACACACCCATACTGAATGAAAACCCAGACCATGATCTTTCCACCACCAAACGTAACTGTTTTCTGGGTTTTATCTTGGATCCATAGGGTCCAGTAGGTTCTTGCAGTATTTGCGGCGGCTGTGTGTAATTCAACTGAGAGATTATCTGAGAAATTCACCTTCTGCCACTTTTCCAGGTCCATCCGTTTAGAAAGCTGTGGGCCCTTGGTAAATACCACAGGGTTTTTTTTAATTGCCTTTTGTGAAGTGCTGGCTCCTGGGCACTGATTCGACCATGGAGGCCATTTCGAGACAGAATGTCTAGTTGACACAGGGACTTGAGGTGACCAGGCCTGTTGGAGCGGTGCTGAAGTGGAAGAGGGGCTGGCTTTTGATTTTCGAACCAACAAACGTTCCTCCTCAGCAGTTGTCTTGGGGGGGTCTGCCGGCCCTGGGCTTGTCAAAAACATTCCAGTCTCTTCAAATCTTTTTTTTAATTCTTGTACTTGATGCTGAGACACGCTAAAGGTGCCAGCCACCTCTGCAGTGGATCTGGTCTTCAGCCTCTTGATAATCAAGGCTTTGGTCGCAGGATGGATTTTTGGCATGTTGTCAGAGGTCAAGTTGCAGTTCAAGTGAAGGTCTGGGGGGCAGGAGTTCACACCCACCAATTAACCAATCAGTTATTGAGCACAGGTGAGGCTGTAAACTAGGATTGGGTGCATTAAATGACAAGGCGACAAAAGTTTTGTCTTGCCAAAATCTGACCTTTCTGTGTTCCTTAAATGATCAATATTTCAGCAGTGAAGCAAATTTATTTTCGTTAACAAAACCTCATTTGGGAAGGTTTCAGCTTGCATATGAGTCATTCCTAAAACCAACGGATGAATTTTAAGTCGGGCTATAAGCTTTGGTTTCCACAACATGGATAAGTGACAGAACTTCTGTCAGGGACTGTATTGTAGAAGTGCTGTGTATTATGTGGCAACAAGGTATATTGTTTTTGTGTGTGTGTGTGTATATTATTATGTTATATTATATATATTATTATTATATATATATTATATATATTTTATATATATTTTAGATATATATATATATATATTTTAGATATAAAAAAAGGAGAAAAAACAGGGAGGGGGGTGCACAATAGTGTAAAACCTTAGAAAGAAATATAAAATAGCAAGTAATGGGCTCACCATATAGGGTTGTGCAAAGGAGAGGCACAACACTCAGATTCGTTTGAAGGGCTGTTTTTTCCGTCGCCCTCTGCACGGCTGCCTTGGTCCGAAGAATATCCAGGTCCTATAATGAACCTGGCGAGAAGTACTGTGGATATCCCTGTGGAGGATAGTAGTGGACCCGGCGCACTCAGCAAGAGATCGGAGTCTCAGGCAATAGTATAATTAAACAATCAACATTTTATTCTAAAACTATCGGAGCTATAAGTCCCCGACAGAATTAAAACAGTAAGAACAATAAAAACAAGTGCACAGTCGACGCGTTTCACGCGGAAAACCCGCGCTTCCTCAGGACAGATACACTTCAATGTAAGTGTCTGTTTTATATACAGTTTGTTTGTGGAGGAGCTGCATCTTAGGCGCCGAAAAGAACAAAGTCTCGAGCTTGTAACAAAGACTGTCAGGTTTGTGTTACTAACACCATGTCTGAGTGGAAGGAATAGCTGTCAATCACAGTTGACAGACGGGATGTTGCTTTATCAACAGGGTGAATGGATAAGTTAGATGTCAATCATTTTGGAAAAAAACTTTTATTGTTCTTACTGTTTTAATTCTGTCGGGGCCTTATAGCTCCGATAGCTTTAGAATAAAATGTTGATGGTTTAATTATACGAGTGCCTGAGACGCCGATCTTTTGCTGAGTGCGACGGGGCCACTACTATCCTCCACAGGGATATCACTGTATGTATATATATGTGTGTATATGTGTATATATATATATATATATATATATATATAGTGTCTGTATGTGTGTGTGTGTTCGTATATATATATATTGTATGTATGTGTGTGTGTGTTAGTATATATATATATATTGTGTGTATGTGTGTGTGTGTTAGTATATATATATATATTGTGTGTATGTGTATATATATCTACTGTGTATATACTGTAGTGTCTGTTATAAAGTATGTTTACACCAGTGCTGTGTTTGGTTCACACAATGCGTCAGTGCATCAAATCAATTAGTCAAGCAGGTGAGCTGGACTTTTTTCCTTTCTGCTGACTGTATATATACTGTAGTGTGTGTGTTTCAATCTTCTATTATAGGGACCTATGTAAATCAGCGTACATTCCGAAAATCGAAAATACTGTATCTTTCATTTAGGAGATTTTGCAAAAAGTAATGACTATAGTATGTGAACATTTCTCCTGCATTATGTATTTAGTGTTCTGTTCCTTGTACTTATGTCTTTTGCAGCAATTACTCTTTTCCGCCATGCACTGTAACAGATGAAGAGACCAGGACAGAGATCATTAACCGAGAACTTCAGATTTCTCAAAGGGAGAAGCAGGAAATTTTAGCCTTCGAGAGTCACTTGGCTGCAGCTTCCACCAAGCAAACTATAACCGAGAGTAACAGCCTGCTTCTTTCACAGCTAACCAGCTTGGATCCACAGTATGTTGAGTTTTCTGCTGTGTGGTCTTTTATGTTCTGCTCGTATAGATTTGTACTTGCTTTGGATTTTGCTCATAGAGCTTTTGGTTTTGATTACAGGTTTAATAGCCTGTGATCTGCTGATGATATTCACCAATGTTTTCCATATTTGCTTTTAGGGGGCCTCCTCGTCGTCCACCTCCGAACGCTATAGAGCAGGTCAAAACCTTAAACCAGTCGTTACGTCTTGGTCACCTCCGTTGTCGTAGCCGTAGTCCTGACTTCCTTCTGAATATCATCCAAAGACAGGTTTGTTAGAAATAAAATTCCAGTTTTACAGTTTCGGATACTGGGGAACGCCTGCGTATCTGGCAGCCGACTGAACATAGACGTAAACGTGCCAGATGGCTGTCATCTGAACAATCACTTGGCAGACAACAATCGCACCATCTCCCCCTTACACATACTTTGTTGAATCGTCATGCTATTTCTATGGGTAGTGGAGATAAGTGGCTGCTGCATGCATCTGACAGCTGTTACCTAGGGAAATGAGCAAAATCCAACCTGTCTGCACCGTTTCCCTGGTGGGAGACGCTCAGGGAAATCAGGTTGTTTCTATAGCTATCGGATTGTGCTAATTCTATTAAAACAAAAACTACAATCTCCTGCCTGCAGTCAGCTGCACTGTGCAATCATTTGTAATATGTCTGATTTTAGATGTGTTATGCTTGTTGTAAATGGTTTATTTCAGGCATCATCACAGTCTATGCCCTGGTTGGCAGATTTGGTGCAGTCTAGTGAAGGCTCCTTGGATGTGCTGCCTGTACAGTGTCTATGTGAATTCCTCCTCCACGATGCTGCTGATGAGTCTGGAACAGGGGAAGAGGATGAGGAGAATGAGAGCAAGGAGCAGAGAGCCAAGAAACACCAGGTTGGCTGTGGCACTGTATATACAGTAGAGTTCACAAGACTCAAAAGTAATTGGTAGAAATGTCTGAACGAAAACAGGGAATGGAAGGAATTATTCCTCCTGTTCATCCTTTGCCTCAAACAGATCATTTTAAAGAGCCTGTCAGCTCTTCTCCTCCATGTCTGTTCCGGTAAATAATTATTTCATTTACATTTTAAAATCTCTATATTCTGCTGTTCCTTGGTTTATTCTTCCCGGAAACGTATACATATGTTAACAGTGGAGGAGTGGTAAAAATTCCCCTTAAAGGGGTTGTCTCACTACATTGATTCATCTCACCTCAGTCCTGTTTTCTTGCTTTAACATTGAATACAGGGGCCACTAGGCTGCAGTAGCAGCCAGGTCTGTAGCTATAGCAACCAGTACTGGCAGCCTATCAGGATAGATCCAACAAGTCTGTAGCTACAGCAACCAGTACTGGCAGCCTATCAGGATAGATCAAACAAGTCTGTAGCTATAGCAACCTGAGGAGCTGATGCAGCCCATACAAGAGGGGATATCTCGGAATAGGTAGGACACTGTTAATGGACACATATTACAAAGTGACTTGTTTTTACAAGATCTTTAACATAAAAAGCAATCCTTGAAGTGAGACAACCTCTTTAATTCTGTAGGTTTCTACAGTCAATTGTTGCTCAGTGTCAGTGTATTAAAGGGGTTGTCTCACTACATTGATTCATCGTACCATAGTCCTGTTTTCTTGCTTTCATTTTGAATTCAGGGGCGTGTTTACTGACTTCTACTAGGCTGCAGTAGAAGCCAGGTCTGTAGCTATAGTAACCGGTGCTGGCAGCCTGCACAATGCAATTCTAAAAACAGACGCTCCTGCATTGTTGTACCATGGATAATACACGTGTAAGAGGGAAGCTATGACTGTCTCCTATTGTGAATAGTGGATCCTGTGTTATCTTAACGCATTGGGCCATATGTATGAAAACTGTCTAGGAATAAGACTCTTTGTTGCCCATAGCAACCAATCAGACAGCTCAGCTTTTATATTCCCAGAGCACTGTATGAAATGAAAGCTGAACTCTGATTGGTTGCTGTGGGCAACAAAGACAGTCTTACCGCTAGACAGTTTTCATACAATTTCATTCAATGGGCGTTATGCCCATTGGTGTCACCTTTCAGTGTAATCCTGCCTGTGCTGATAGTGAGGAGACTGCTGAAAAGTTTTCTCTACAGAACAGGCGGTGTCCAAAGTTAAAACTGCAAGAGTTCATGTTTTTTTTTTTAAAAAAAGATATTGAGTGATATGGAAAATTTTAATTCTTAAATGTATTTAACATAAAACATGAGTTAAACAATAAGTAATTTTCAGATGACCTGTTTGCTTTAACCCCTTAAAAGGAATCTGTCGGCAATTTTTTTTTTTTTTTTTTTTTTTTTTTAACTTATTAAAACAAGACACTGATGCATATTACTTTCTTCTTAGCCAGTTTTATTTTCTGATTGTAGATTTATCAATTCCGTAGTCTGTATATGATTGTGGGGACAGCATTCTTGCTTGCACTGCTTTAACAGCATTTAGAGAGATGCTTTACAGCAGCTTCATGGACATAGGAGCCTGTGATCAGGAGCAGAGCCATTGACTTCTATAGGAAAATTTTCTAGGCTCTGTGACCTGTGGAGAAGTTACTGTGAAGGGAGGAGGAGAGGGGGGGCTGTAACATCTCCTATTGTGACTGGTGGATCCTGTGTTCTCTATACACAATGGTGTCACCTTTCAGTGTAATCCTGCCTGTGCTGATAAGAGACTGCTGAGAAGTTTTCTCTACAGAACCGGAAGTGATAGACCATTATTAGGCCTTGTGGCCAGAAGTGAGAACTGCAGGACTTTAAAAAAAAATAAAATAAAAAATTGAAAGTGATATGGAAAATTTAAAACAACAAACATAACCCCAAATTCTTAAGTGTTGAACATAAAAATGTGAGTTAAACAAGAAGTCATTTTTTGAGGACACATTCCCTTTAAAAGGCTGTTCCCATCCATTCCTATCCATCTTATTTGCTTTAAACCTGTGAGCAAAGGTTAATAAAGACTATTCTCAAATACGTTGCAGTTCTGATTTTGCTTTCATTCAGAGCTAAAGCAGTTCTTAATCTGTGTAGAAGTCTATCATGGGGCTTTACAGGGAATGTGTCATGAAACAATGACATACTGTTTATAATGTTTTTATGTTAAATATATTTTTAAGAATTTTTGGAGACTTTTTTTTAAAATTTTCCATATGGCTATCAATATTTTTAGAAACGTTCTGAAATCCTGCAGTTTTCGCTTTGGCCACTAGGCCTAATAACCTGTTCTCTGGAGAAAACTTTTCAGCAGTGTCCTCATCAGTAGAGGCAGGATTACAATGTGTATAGATCACACAGGATCCACCGTTCACAATAGGAGATGTCACAGCTCCCTCTCCCCCTCCCTACACACTGAGTTCTTACCATAGTACTACTTCTATAGAAGTCAGTGGGTCTGCTCTTGTTCACAGGCTCCTATGTCCATGAAGCTGCTGTAAAGCATCTCTCTAAATGCTGTTAAAAGTAGCTCAGGCAAGATGGCTGCCCCCACAATCCTAAACAGAATTTAAAAATATCTACAATTGGAAAATAAAAACGGCTAACAATAAAAGAATACGTATATGTTTTTGTTTTTTTTTTTTTTTTAAACACATTTTTATTTTTGAGGGTTATTGTACACAATCAAACAAGGTATCATCACACTGCATATAACAAGATTGAAAAAGTTCAACATACTCGTAGCGGCTTCCGGTTCCGGCGCGCACATGAGCGGTCGCACGGAGTGAGTGCTCCCGCTCCGTCCCGCTGAATCCGGCGTTCCCCGCGACTAACAGCGGCAGCAAGAGGCTCTATTAGGAGCTGTAAGAGATCTCCGTTACCGGCGCTCGGTGCGGAGGAATTTTTCACAGCGGGGAGCCCGTGCACAGAGGCGGAACATCCCAGCAGCGTGCGCTGCTGCAATCAAAATGGCGCCCGACCCGCCGCGCTCCACGAGGAGCGGCCGCGTCCTCCCACAGCCACAGGCTCCACAATCGGCCAGAACAGCGGCAACATGGCAAGAGGAGGAGGAGGAAAGCATGCAGGAGACCGACATGGCAGTCCCACAGCAAGGTGCTGCATCTGAATCGCAAGTAAGATCAATGCATGCAGGAGATGGGCACTTAAAGGAACAGGAGCAGGCCCAGCAACTGACCATATCAGCAGGGAAGGAGGTGGAGGGGGCACAGAAACCCATAATTACTCTGGACATTGAGCATTCCAATGAGGCTGAGGCACAGATGAGGCCCCACAGACAGCAGTGCGTCTCTCATGCCCAAGAAGAGAGTGGAGCAAGAGATAGGGTCACTTCTTACAGACGAGACCCTACCGCTACCCACCCCCAATCGCCCAAGGGCATGCAGTGTGAGGGTGGCAGCATCAAAGCGTCAGGAGAGGGGGAAGATTATGAGGAACAGTTACCGGGTCTAGCAATTTCGTGCAAATCCATGGCGACAGCAGTGGCCAAACTTCTAGCGCCTGACATCATGGCCTCGCTTGAATCCATAGTGGCAAAGTCAGTATCCACGGCAGTTGCGGCTGCTTTTAGCACAATCAAAGCAGATGTTGACAAGAACAAAGTACAGATTGCTGATCTGGAGGAGAGAACAAATGGAGTGGAGGATGATTTATTTGATGTACGTAGTTCTATGGAGAGACTATTTAAAAGAACAGAATACTTAGAGAACAAAGTTGAAGATTTGGAGAATAGATCTCGCCGTAATAATGTGAGGATTATAGGGTTGAGCGAAGACATTCCACAAGGCATATTACCTAAAATCTGTGCGGAAGAGATCCCTAAAATATTAGGACTCAAGGCCCCTATAAAAGTAGAAAGGGCCCACAGGATAGGGCCTCCACGACCTCTGGCAATAGACGGCAGACCCCCGTCACCAAGGGCGGTTATTGTACGATATCTGGACTATGCGGATAAAGCAGATTTATTGCAAGCATACCGATCCAGGAAAGACTCTCTGCAGTACAAGGGGCAGAGGCTACTTATTTTTGCTGATTATTCTGCTGAAGTGGCTAGAAAAAGGAAGTTGTTCTCCCCAATATGCACTACCTTGGTTAAAAAGCAAGTCCGATTTCATCTGCAGTTCCCGGCGGTGCTGAAGATCATCCCAGAGCAGGGGCCACCTGTTCTATGTCACTCAGCGGAAGAGGCCGAGAGTGTGCTAGAGGGAATGCTCCAGGACAAAGGGGCCACAAATGATATCCGGGACTCGGCAAATAGGGAATTCAGCCGGCGAGATCTCGAGCAGTCCACTAGAGTGCATCAGAGGCCTAGAAATACAGGAGTCTCTAATTCTTGGTCCCGCCATCGCTCACCAAGAAAGAGATGAAGGGACAGGAACTTGTTTCAACAATTTGTTAATGCATGCTACGGCAGGCACCTGTGGGCAGGGAAGATAGGGGCCCTTTGGTACAGTTAGGGTTTACAAAAATGTAACAATGTTGTAAGGTAGATAACTAAGTTGGGCGGTGAACCCATGTTGAACGTCTACGGGGCTGTTTTGTGTTGGAGGGGTAGGGCTAGGAGAGGGCTCCTTGGTCAGAGATAGGGGTTGTTCCGCTAATAGGTCATACCTTTTCAGGTAGCGGGTGGGAACTATCGATTAGGAATGGAAAACGTGAGGTTACAGGGTTTCCCCTCACATAAAGATGTGCGAAGAAAGAGAAGCCAGCAAAAAGGCGAAAGGAAATTAGGAGGAAGAGAGGAGGTTGTGAGCGTGTGTTGGGGGTTTAGTTGGGAAGGGGGGAGGGATAGCTACTCCTTATTCATTGCAGTCATAGGCCAGAAGTATCGAGACCATGGCTAGCACAATGAAAATTGCTACATGGAATGTGAAGGGTTTACGGTCCCCCCAAAAGAGGATGCTTGTACTGAGGCACTTGAAGAAGCTAAAGATTGACGTGGCGCTGCTACAAGAGACACATTTGGAAGAAAAAGATTTCTTTCGCCTGAAGAAGCTATGGGTAGGAGAGGTGAAGGGTTCACCGGCAGTAGGAGGGAAGGCAGGGGTAGTAGTGTTGATCCACAGAAATTCCCCATGTAAAGTTCTGGCATTCGACTCTGATGGAGAGGGCAGAGTTATTACTATGAAGGTAGAATCCCCAGCAGGGACTTTTAACCTGGTTAATGTCTATGGTCCGAATTCCCCGGATAAACGATTCTTCTGGGATTTAGAAACTAAATTAGTGCAAATGGGAGAGGAAGGAATCTTAATGGGAGGGGATTTCAATTGTGTTATGCACAATTTGGAAGATAGGAAGAAGGCAGACATGTCTATCCCGCCTCAAGGGAGAGGTAAGAGCCTACTGGCCAGATTAAGTGAAAACTTGGGGTTGATAGACACCTGGAGAGTGTTAAATCCTGCAGAGAGGGAATATACCCACTACTCGCATGCTCATAATTCCTGGTCCAGGTTGGACTATTTCCTGGCAGATTCTAAATTAGCAGGGAAAGTAGAAGCAGTAACTATAGGTGATTTAGTAATTTCGGATCACTCGCCGGTGATTGTATCTTTACGGGAGACTTTTCCTAGAGGAACAGATATCATTTGGAAGCTTCCCACTTCTCTCTTGAGAGATGAGTTATTCAGGGACTTATTGATACAATGGTGGAAAGAATATGAAACAGACAATGAAGGGCATGCAGGGTCGCCTTTGCTATTTTGGGACACCGGAAAAGCAGTATTAAGGGGCAGAATTATGTCATATTTGGGAGCAAAAAAAGGAAACTGAGGACGGATCTGGACAGGGCGACCGCGGCACTGAGAGAGGCCTATACTATCTTTCTCTCGGACTCGTCTGTTAAAAATAAAGAAAAATGGACAAAGACGAGAGAAATTTTCGAACTCCAACAAACAAGGGTGGAATCGACTTATTATGATCAGTATAGGGTGTCGCTATTTAAATTTGGGAACAAAACAGGGAAATTGCTAGCCAACTTAGCTAAAGGGAGGAGGGGGGTAACAAATATTCTGGGACTAAAATCTAGGGGGGATGGTAAGGGAACCCAAGGAGATTAACAGCATCTTGCGGGAATATTACCATACCCTATACACACAGTCGGCCTTTGATCTTAAAAAAGGGGAGGAGTTTCTGCGTCAGATTGACATGCCTACTTTATCGGACCTGGATAGAACCATTCTTAATGCAGAAGTTGAGGAGGAGGAGCTTGTTGCGGTGATCAAAAATCTCTCCCCTAACAAAGCTCCAGGGCCGGATGGGCTACCAGGAGAGGTATATAAGATTCTACAGGAGGTTTGCTCGGGAACATTAAGGAGGGTATTTGGGGAGATCATCAAAAATAAGAGGATGCTGCAGTCTGGGGACATGGCGTATATAAAAGTATTGCATAAGAAAGGGAAAGACCCAACGGCTCCGGAATCATACCGCCCAATTTCCCTGATCAACCAGGACGTGAAGATTTTTTCCAAGATACTAGCAAATAGATTGGCGATGTTCATGCCGAAGCTTATTGGAGAACATCAAATGGGATTCATCCAGGGCAGATCTGGGGTTAAGAATATTAGGACGGTATTGTCAGTACTGGAGCATGTCGAACACGCCAGAATAGAGACTAAGATACCAGCTTTATTAGCAATAGATGCAGAAAAAGCTTTCGACAACGTAAATTGGAAATGGTTAGGATTAGTATTGGATAGGGTAGGAATCAGGGGTCTATTTAGAGACTATATAGAGGCCATGTATGAATCACCACAAGCGAGGGTAAATACCCCGGGCTTCCTGTCATCGCCAATCTATTTGCAGAAAGGAACAAGACAAGGCTGCCCACTGTCGCCTTTATTGTTCAATTTAGCGTTGGAACCCTTGGCGATCCACTTGATCAAATCCTCATTGTTTCAGGGGATTAAGGTAGGGGAGGTGGAAAAGAAAGTGATATGCTTTGCGGATGACCTATTAATTTTCTTGAGCGACCCAAAAAGTCAAGTAGCTAAGGTTTTGGGGGCTTTAGAGGAGTTTGGTTCATTTTCAGGTTTCCGCGTGAATAAGAGTAAGTGTCAGCTATTGCAGTTGGGTTCTCGGGCAGAAAATCTACAAGGGAAACTAAGGGTGGAGGTGGTTAAATCACACCTGACGTATCTGGGCATCAAAATAGGGTTTCGGTCAGCCTTGGTCTATAATTTAAATTATGGGCCACTCTTCAAGAAGATTAGGGTAGAATTAGATAAATGGAAGGACTTCCCCCTTTCGGTCATGGGCCGCGTGCACCTTATCAAAATGATAAGCTTTGCGAGGCTGCTCTACCCACTCCAGAATATCCCGATTCTGCTAAAACATAAGGACGTCGAAACATTGAGAAGCTCCTTCACCAGGTTTATTTGGCGGGGAAAACAACCAAGGATTAGTTTCCGGAAGCTTACATTAGGAAAAGGACAGGGGGGTGCGCAGTTACCGAATATCAGGTTGTATAATTTGGCGGCGATGTGGCGACATATTAGAGATTGGATAGGGGGATGGAACTGCTTTTCCAACATAGCTCTGGAGTCTCAATTAGCGGCGCCCGTCTCTTTGAAGGCTTTGATTCATTTGCCATTCAAACAACACCCTCCGGCGGTTAAACAGAGCATTATCTTGCGGGACACGCTAGCGACGTGGAGGCATGTTCGCAAGTTGTTTAAAAGGCCCATGTTTATCTCACCTTTCCTTCCTCTGTGGGAAACACCTTCTTTTCGAGCGGGTATGGAAAATGCTCTATTCCACAAATGGAAGGAGAAGGGGATCAGCACGTTAGGAGACATTTTGAGTCAGGAGGGGGCGCTGATGTCTTGGGACCAACTAATTGGGACCTTTGGATTGAGACAGAACCAAGTGTTTCAGTATTTGCAGATTAAGAACTTCTGTAAAGCATCATTGTCTAATCAAGGGGCACTGCGGGAGACTGAAGAGTTCAGGGAGCTGTGCAAGATTGATAGGTCAAAGGGCCTATTATCTCAGGTATATGGAGTTCTCCACAGGATGGATTCGACTGGGATGGCTCAGTCACTATTTAGGGCCTGGGAGGTCAGGCTACAGGACGAGGATCTAACTAGAAAGATTCTGAGAGGGATGGATATGGTAAGGAAGGCTACGACTAATGTACAATGGAGGGAGATACTCTTTAGGGTTGCTCATAGGGCCATCTACGCATTTAATATCCCTTACAAGAACAAGGCACACTATGTGTCTGAATGTCCAAAATGTAAACAAGACAAGGCGGATCTACTCCATTGTTTATGGTCATGCCCAGAGATAGATAGCACCTGGAGGAAAGTGCTGGTGTTGGTTAAAAGGATTTGGGGTATAGACATCCCTATGGTACCTGAGAGTCTTCTCTTTCATTATATAGTGAAGAGATCTCAGTCGGAGGGCTCGGAGGAGACTTTAGTGTCGGATAAAGGGCTCCATGTGATGCTATTAGCAGCGAAGCGTTGCATATTGAGACACTGGATCAAACCATCGGTCCCAGATGAGGCGGAGGTGGTAGAGTGTTTGAGAGATATGTTTTTCATAGAAAAATTAGACGCGGAAAGGGATAAAGACAAATGCTCCAAATCATTTCTCCAGAAATGGAAATCTTATATTTCACATACCTTTAGCGCAGAGGAAATTAGAAACGTCATGGAACCTTTTAAATTTACGGAGTATTATTTAAAAGAAAAACAGAAAGGTAATTTGGGTAATCTAGACATTGATGTTTAAGAGACAAAGGAGTAGCAGTTGGGGAATTCGGAGGGGGGGGGGATTAGTTTAAGGGGTGAAAATTATAAAACCCGGAAGCTCTTATTATGTCAATTATTATATGTTCATGATGTAATATTCAAATGTATTCTGCATTTGCTGTACGTTGAATTCATGGTTTTCTTTTAGACTTTGTATCTAAGCTTCTGTGTAATAAAATATAAAAAAAAAAAAAACATACTCGTAGCATAATGAGATATACAGCCTTGCATAGAGCATCACTCCAGGAGTAGAGTGTATACAGCAATATTAAACCAGATAATTCCAATCCTCAAATTTATTTTATCCCCTTCCCTCCCTCCCCGTAGCTACCACCGCGAATCCCCCCAACCAGCCCAGTGATCCATCAACCCATAGAGTGCTGCCGCCGCCTGGTCCTCGCCTCCCCCATCTGTTCTCTCGAAGATCAGTGTTTGGTTTTAATTCGTAAAAAAAAAAAAAGTCGATAGATTTGCTTTAAGGGGTTAAAGGGAACCTGTCACATAGATTGTCTCCCTTGCTGAGGATAGAACAAGCTAGTGTCAGACCTGCTGTTTCCAGCGCTGTGTCCCTTATTCTGTAAGATGCAGCAGTTTTAGAGTATTTAGTGCTCAAACCTGCAGTTTTCAGCCAGAAAAGTCAGTCATTTAAAACCCCGCCCACCTGAGGCTAGCCCCGCCCACCTCAACTGATAAACCTATTACTTTGAATAGGTAGAAATGTGAATAACTGTCAGCTAGCCCCACCCACTGGAGTTATTCACATGTTTCTACCTATTCAAAGTAACAGGTTTATCAGTTGAGGTGGGCGGGGCTAGTCTCAGGTGGGCGGGGCTTTAAATGACTCTTTGACTCGTTTCTGGCTGAGAACTGCAGGTTTAAGCACTAAATACTCGAAAACTGCAGCATCTTACAGAATAAGGGACACAGCGCTGGGAACAGCAGGTCTGACACTAGCTTGTGCTTCCCTCAGCCAGGGGGGCATAATCTATGTGACAGGTTCTCTTTAAAGGAGACCTCCTGATGTGTATGTTTTGATAAACCATTGTATTTTCCATGAACAGCTGAGTTGTTACCAAGAAACATAAAAGAGAAAACTTGTGCTTGTTCTATATTTATACTATGCAATGTGAAATTTAAATGGTTTGACCAGATCTGAATAAGGGTATGCTCACACGGCTTATTTTGCCGTGTAATTGCGGGCGTATTTCGCCGCGTATTGCGCTTAATACGCGGCAAAATGCGCCCCGCAATTACGGTAATACATAGCTCTCATAAAGAACTATGGATTACGCCCCGTCCCCCCCTGCGTACAATGCGATCGTATTGTACGCGCGGGAAGATAAGTGACATGTAAATTACTCGCGGCGATTATGCTCCTCGAGTAATGCAAGTCTATGGCCCCCACCCCTCCCCCGCGTGCTTCGGGGGTACGTGCTGATCAGCGCGACTCCCAAATCACCCGGCGTATTGCGGCGCATACTGTACGCGCCGTAATTACGCCGTGTGAACACAGCCCAAGTCATTACATTTTTCATGATGCCTTTGATGTCTATCTGTTCACTTTTTAGAGACAGCAGAAACAGAGGCAGCTTCTTGGTCGCCTTCAGGATTTGCTTCTCGGACCAAAGGCTGATGAGCAAACCACATGTGAAGTGCTGGATTACTTTCTGCGACGCCTCAGCTCCCCTCAGGTCTCCTCGAGAGTCCTGGCTATGAAGGTACCTGTCCTTATTTATAATGTGGATTTTATTTTTTTTACAATTTAGAACTATGTGTTTTGTAATATTGGCCAGAACGATCTAGTTTCTTAATGTGTTTTCACTTTTTCCCAGGGTCTCTCCATGGTGCTAACATCAAATGGTCTGCAGGACGGAGACGATAAGGATCAGTCAATGGAGGATGATTCTTCGGACTCTGAGCTGATTCCTGGATATCAGTGGCTGCTTAGAGACTTGCCCAACCTTCCACTGTTTGACAGTGTTAAGGGAACCACAGCTGTGGCATTACAACAGGTACCTAGAAGTGTTACCAGAGGTTTTGCCATCTTATAGAATCCTTCCCAAGGCCAGCTTGCTTTGAGCCAGCCTCCGAGAACAGGAAGGTGGCTGCTCTTTCGCAGCATTCCCCTATTCATGTCTATGGGAGTTCAGCACACTCGCTCGGCAAATGGGGAAACTTTGCAATCGCGGCCATCTCTCAGTTTTCAAAGGCTGGTGTTTAGCGAGCTACAAGCTGTCCTCAAATAGGATTGCATGAGATGGCAAAACCCCTTTGAATGTACCATAAATGGGATTTACATTTAAAGCGGTGATCCCACTGTAGACTTTGATGGCGTATTGATAGGAAATACCATCAAGATCCGATATGTTTGGGCTCCACCTCTTTATCAGGAATGGGCCACAGGAAGTGTCAGCTCAGAATAGATCACAGGTCCAGCTAGTGCACGACTCTCCATTCAGTTCTATGGGAGTTGCAAGTACAGCCAAACACATTCCGACCTGGACCTATCAGACTGTGGTGTTATATCTGATCGATATGCCATCAAAGTGTTTGATGGGAAAATCTCTTTAAAGGGGTTGTCTCACTACATTGATTCATCTTACCTCAGTCCTGTTTTCTTAATTTCATTTTGAATTCAGGGCCGTGTTTACTGGCTTCTACTAGGCTGCAGTAGAAGCCAGGTCTGTAACTATAGCAACCAGTGCTGTCAGCCTATCATGAGAGATTGAAGCGGTCTGTAGCTATAGCAACCTGAGGAGTTGATGCAGCCCATACAAGAGGGGATATCTAGGAATAGGTAGGACACTGCTAATGGATACATATTGCAAAGTGACTTGTTTTTGAAAGATCTTTAACATAAAAAGCCATCCTTATAGTGAGACAACCCCTTTAAGCTTATACACTACTCACAAAAAGTTAGGGATATTTTGGCTTTTGGTTGAAATTTCAGGATGAACATAAAATTTCTGGAATTTTTTTTTAAATGAGCAACATACATGTCTAGCTGTTCAGTGTTTCAGTACTTTTTGCACAACTTGCTGATCTATATCACAGAGCTTAATGGTAGACTTCCCAACAGGAGCTCTGAATCGCCCCAAAAATTTAGGGGATCAATTTAAATTAAAATTTCAACCGTCCTCCTTATCATTCTATTCACATTTTGACATCATGCGACCAGGACAACACCTTCCAATTAATCAACAGGACCTCGCCATTGTGAGGCTTCACTCAGAATGCTTTCAGATGGAAGTGGCCACTGAGCTTAGAATGTCACAGAGTGTCATCGCCAGGTTGTATCAGAATAGGAAGAAAATCCATGGCACACCTTTAGATCTTTTATTTGAGCATTAAACACAGAAGAAAATGTCGTTACTCTCCAAACGAGATAATATTCCCCAAAACGAGATAATGGTAGGACGATAATTTAGTGAGAGGACTTTATCACTAACGACTAGATCTGGGAGGTGATGCATGTGGAGCCGGAGAGTGTGTATCAGAGATACAGAGAGACCGGAAGACTCACAGAAAGGCAAAGAAGTGGACCACACTGATGTAAACGGTTATGAATGATCTGACGTGACACTTGGTTGCCTCTGACCTCCCTTAAATGTACCTGGAGTTGTGCAACATTCATCATCCAGTTCCGCAGAGCATTGGTTACAATGAAGCATTCATCAGTGTGTGATGGAGCCAAAGGACGTTCACTTCTTTGCCTTTCTGTGACTCTTCCAGTCTCTCTGTATCTCTGATACAACCTGCTGATGACACTCAAACCTCAGTGACCAGTTCTGTCCGAGAGAATCCTGCTGGAAGCCTCCGAATGCCGAGGTACTGTTCATCAATTGTAAGGTGTTGTCTTGATCTCATGATGTCAAAATGTGAACAGCAGGATGAGGAGGACTGTTTAAATCCCAATTCAAATTGATCTCCTAAATGTTTAGGCAATTCAGAGATCAGCAGGGAACACCTGCTGTGAATTTTGCCATGAAGCTCCTTGTTAGAGATCAGCACGTTGTGCAAAAAGTACTGAAACAACGAACAGTTGCACAAGTGCATCTAAAGGGAAGAGATGGTCTCATTTAGTTCATTTAAAAAAATTCAGAAAATGTTATGTTCATCCTGAAATTTAAACGAAACGCCAAATATCCCTAACTTTTTTGTGAGTAGTGTATGTTCACATGCATTAAAATCCAAGGCCGATACTCCGATTTCTTATGTGATATGCTAAGTGAGTGCAGCAAATCCGCAGGCAGATTTACACAAGGATTAGTACTTCTGTCATTTAGTAGAGCCAACCTTTGGCACTTTTCCCAAAATACGTAGATACTTGTGTTACTCATTCTCATGGTGGATTTCTTTCCATGATGCAGACAAAATTCCACATGTAAAATTCTCATGAAGTTGTGAATGAGGTTGCAGAAGCCCCATTCACATGCTTGGGATGGGATTTGTTATATTTGTTGGTGGCTGCAGAGTTTGCCATAGAGTATATGCTAAAATTGACAATGAATACTATTCCTGTGTTATCAAAGGCTTATGGGAAAAGAACTGGAGCTCTTCAGCGCCCTGTATTGGATGTAGCAATCCTCAAGTCACATCCGACTCTGAGCTTTGCATTGGGAAAGGGATTAAAGGGGTTGTCTCACTACAAGGTTTGCTTTTTATGTTAAAGATCTTGCAAAAACAAGTCACTTTGCAATATGTGTCCATTAACAGTGTCCTACCTATTCCTATAATCCCTCTTGTATGGTTTCACCACTCCTCAGTCACTATAGCTACAGACCTGTTTGATCTCCTCCTGATAGACCCAGAAACGGGTTGCTATAGCTACAGACCGCTTCTACGTAGCCTATGGAAGCCAGTAACACGCCCCTGAATTAAAAAGTGAAACCAATAAAACAGGAATGAGGTAAGATGAATCGATGAAGTGAGAAAACCCCTTTCACGCCATGCCTGCTTTGTGCAGAAGGGGTGGGGTATTTCATTAGTGGGAACCACCATGTCAGTGTGTGGAGACTGTGAGTTGGATGTAACTTAAGGAATGCTACATCCAATAGAGGACACTAAGAAGTTCCAGCTCCTTTCCCATAAGCCTTTGAGAATACTTAATTTATTGGAGTCTAAAGATGTTAAGGGTATGTTCACACGGCGTTTTGTGTCCGTGTGAACATCCGCTTTTGTGATGCGTGGCTGGGTCCGTCTACCCGGACCCCGCCACGCATCTAACAATTAGCAGTGACGTGTCAATTCTTTGAGCGCATCCGAAAGACGGTCCCGACCGACGCGATGCAAACACGCAGCGGCGATCACTCATGTGTACGCCGCTGCGTGTGTTAAACACACTAATTGTTAGATGCGTGTCTGGGTCCATTTCAGACAGACCCAGACACGCATCACAAAAGCGGATGTTTTTCACACGGACACAAGGATCCGTGTGAACATACCCTTAGACTCCACACAGCAGTATAGTGAGATGCATTTCCAGTGATAATCTACTATTCTCTGATGTTCAGTGTCTCTGTTTTGTTGTTCCTAGGCTATTCATATGGAGACTGATTTGAGAACCATAAGTGCCTATTTGGTGTACCTATCCCAGCATGCACCAGTTGAAGATCAAGGACAACATAATGAACTTGCACTGGTAAATGCCCATTCCTTTTAGATTTTGTCACTAATTAGCAAGAGAACTGGAGGTTTGTGTTACTCGGAAATAAAATAATGATAAAGGAATTTTCTTAGTTCAGATATTGGTGGCATACAGCGCAGATGTGTGACTGCTGTGACAACCTGCTAATCTCTACCCTGATCCTTGTCCACTGTTTTACTGGTTATAATGGTTATACCTGCAGCATCCGGTAAGGAGGCATGTGGAGCCAGGCAGAAGGCAGAGTGCTGTCAGTACTTGGTGGAATTTCACTCGTGTGACCTAAACCAATCTCTTGTTTGTGACTCAGTGGTTAGCATCACTGCAGCTGCTGGGGTCCTGGTCTGACCATAGCCTATAGCTCTATGGGGTTTGTGTATTTCCCGTGCAGGTACATGGGTCTCCTTTATGTACACCAGTCCCCCCCACCCCCCAAAAAAATCCATAACCTACTAATATAGGTAATATATTACCAGGGTATTTCCATCTCGGACATTTATAATGCATCCTGTCAATATATTTTATGTGCCTGAGATGGGAATACCCTTTGCATTTGCACTTTAGACTGTGAACCCCACATTAGACAGGGACCATTGCAAGTTATGGTGATCCATGTACACCACTGTGGAATATGTTGACGTTATAATCTGCTAATTGGGAACCTATCAGGTGGTTTATGCTGCCCTGAGAGCAGGATATGATGGAGGGAGAGAAGCTGTGCTCTGATATGTAGGTTTATATTATTTGGAGCAGGATTTCTGAGTAAAATGCAGCGAAAATCCTGGTAGGACTTCTCAAGTAACTATGGGAGTCCTGCTGATCCACCCACATACAGTGATTGACAGCATTCACTTTATTATTGGGTACAGAGCAAACTGTCAGTCACTGTATGTGGGTGGGGTAAGCAGGACTTTCAGTTTTATGGGGGGTTTTCTCTGCTTTTTATGAAGAAATCCTGCTACAAATATAACCCTATATATCACAGAGCTCAGCTTCTCTCCTCTATCATATAACCCTATATATCACAGAGCTCAGCTTCTCTCCTCTACCATATAACTCTATATATCACAGAGCTCAGCTTCTCTCCTCTATCATATAAGCCTATATATCACAGAGCTCAGCTTCTCTCCCTCTATCATATAACCCTATATATCACAGAGCTCAGCTTCTCTCCTCTATCATATAACCCTATATATCACAGAGCTCAGTTCCTCTTCTTTTTCCTAATATCTTATAACCCTATATACCCACAGAGCTCAGCTCTCCCTCTATCATATAACCCTATATATCACAGAGCTCAGCTTCTTTAATCCATTATCTTTATATAACCCTATAATCACAGAGCTCAGCTTCTCTCCCTCTATCATATAACCCTGTATATCACAGAGCTCAGTTCCCTCTCCTCTATATCATCCCTATAATATAACCCTATATTCCTTAATATGAAGGTCAATTCTCTTCTCCTTTTCTATCATTAACCCATAATCCAAGAGCTCAGCTTCTCTCCCTTATTTAAATAACCCTATAATCACAGACTCACCCCTCTCCCTCACATAAACCCTAAAATCACAGAGCTCCTTCTCTCCCTCTATCATATAACCCAATATAAAAACGAGCTCAGCTTCTCTCCTTATTATATAACCCAAAATATACCACAGAACTCAGCTTCCCCTCTACAATAACCCAAATCCAAGCTCACTCCTTTCCTCATCAAAAACCCCTATAACACGAGCTCACTCCTCCCCTCTCTATAACCCTATAATTAAGCGCTCAGCTTCTCTCCTCTATTTCATCCTGCTGACAGATAGGACAGCATAAACCACCAGATAGGTTCCTTTAAATATTTGTAACTAGGTCTAATGTCTTTGGTTCATAGCACGTTTCTTTAGTGATGGCAGTAAGCATTGCTTTTTGTCTAGGTGCTCAGTGGTCATTAATTTCATCTATGTTGCAGGATGTGGCTCGTCTCACAGTGGAACGCTCCACGATCATGGGTCACCTTTTCTCCAAACTGTCTTACTGCTCGGAGTCCAATGCTGTTCTGGCTGCCCTTCTCTCCATCTTCTCACACTACGTGAAACGCATGCGTAAAGCCAAGGAAGGAGATGAAGTGTATAGCTGGGTATGTGTTTTCCCATGTATTCATTGATTTAGTCTAACAGACACACACCTTAATGGGAAATTAACAGCAACATTCTTCTTTTCACAGTTTGGCAAGAAATATGCGACTATTATATGGATTATTTTTGTTTTTTAAATTTCGTGGTTGGTCTTTTTTAGTATAATTTTTTTCAAGTTCCCCTATGTTCTTGACTTACCGCTTTGTCTCTCTGACTTTCTTCTGTGATCTCTGATAGCACAGTAGTGAGAAGATTGCTTGATGCTTCTTCTTTTAAGCCAGGTTTGTCCTGAGACGTGTAAGGGTATGTTCACACGACTTATACGTGCCGCAGTACGCCGGGTGTTTTGGAACCACACGGTGATCAGGACGTACTTCCAAAGCACGAGGGGGCTGGCCGGGCACCGGCCCCATAGACATACATTCATGTTCGCCCCTAACCATTGACATGTCAATTCTCCCCCCGTGGGTACAACACATAATCCATAACTCTCTATGAGAGCTATGGATTACCGTAATTGCGGCACGAAATATGCGCGCAATTATGCGAGATAATCAGCTATGTGAACATTTCCTAAGTGTAAAGAGACCCCCCTCTCCAGTGCAGCAAGAGATTATCCCATTATCCTTTCATGTATGGCTCTTTTCGTTGCCCTGCGGTCTAGTCTACTCTTTTCTATCCTTGTCCAGAGAACAAAAAAGTGATCATTGTCATTACCTACGATTTGTTTTTAAGGTTAGTCTGCCCTGCTATTCCGGAGTTTTTGCGCTATAAACCCCGTTACAGAAAAGACCAGATTTTATTTGTAATTTTTATTTGCATAGGACTGCCGAGATACAAGAAAATTAGTTTTCCAGGAATATTGGTTTTAACAAAAATACTCCATTCTCATGGAAGTGTCTGTTTAACCCCTTAACAACACTGGACATAAACGTGCGCCCCAGTGCCGTTAAGGGGCTTTGCAGCGGGATCGCGGCGGGTGAAGGCTGATAAATGTAGCTAACATCTGCTTGTTACAGTAAGGGCTGGTGCCGCCGCCATCCCGTGCTGTTTAACCCATTAGACGCAGCAGCGTCTAAATGAATGGGAAACGGTCCTCGTTGATCGGGACATCAGCGGTGAGATCGCTGCGTCCTGTTCACTTAACGTGGCAGCTGGAATCCTGCTGAACGCTTCCATCACCACAGTGTTTTCTATGTGCCCAGACAGGAAGTGGCAAAACCGCCATCTTTGTACACCCCAAATGCATTGTCTATACAAAGAGTCGGGCTGTATAAATGATTGCACCCCCTACTGGTCAAGCACCTTAGGGGGACTTTAATATTAAGTACAAAAAAATAAAAGTTCAAATCACGTTTGCCATTTACAAATATTTTTAATTTTTTTTTTTTAAAGTTGCACACAATTTCTATTGGTGCGTCCGAAAGAATCTAATCTATTAAAATTTAATTTATCCCATACACTGAACACCATAGAAGAAAAACAAAATTCCTAACATCAAAATTGTGGGGTTTTTTTTGGGTTATTTCACATCCCCTACAACCTAGAATAAAATTGATCAAAAAAGTCCCATGTATTCAAAACTGGTGCCAATAAAAAGTACACTTGAGCCCACAAAAAATGCCCCCTCAATCAAGTCTGTACGTGTTGGTTAAAAAAGTTATTGGTCGCAGAATATATCGCGGCCGCAGAAATTTTAAAAATACAAAATGTTTACATTTTCTACGGTACCAAAACATAATGAAAACCCTACATGTTTGGTATCGCCAGAATCATATCAACCTGTGGAATACAGAGAACACAATTTATACCGGAGAATGAATAAAACCCCCCAAAAAATAAATTGTCGCAAGTATGTTTTTTTTCTCCATATTTTTCCCCTCTAATTTTTTAGTGGTTTCCCAGTATATTCTATGGCATGGTAAATTACACCATTAGAAAGCACATCTTGTTACGCAAAATATAAGCCCTCATAGGTCTATATAGATGGAAAAATGAAAAAGTTATAACTCTTGAAAGGCGGGGAGGAAAAAAACTAACGCGTCAAAAAAAAAGCGCTAGGTCCTTAAGAGGTTTAAAGATCTTCCTCACGTTCCTGACAAGTTTGCTGTAGTAAATGCGTCAATTTCTTAAAAAATAACTGCACTTTTTTGTTAGAGAGCTGCATTGTATTGTTCATCTGTAATTCCTCCTGGAAAGACATGAATAAATTAATTTATTATACGTCCCATGCAAAACACTTACCCAAATCCTGAACAGAACAATTGGCAACGTTTTGAATGTTAAATAAGTGGGTCTTTATCGAAGTACTCTAATCTCATTTTTTAGCTTTAAACATGTCGACAAATGTGAATAATCATTATTGGCAAACACATTTTTGTTCTTCAGAGCTGGGGCATGTTCACACGGCGAATTGCAGCACGTATTAGCGCTGTTAAAAGTATGCACTTGCGCATACTTTCGAAGTCAGACAGCTCCCTGCCTCCTACACCTACCTATGTTTCGCTGTGTGAACATACCCTTAGGGGCCGTTTACACGGCACAGGACAAATACCGGTCGGTTTATCTGACCGGTATTTGAACGGTTTTTGTGCCTTTCTCACGGCCGCAGGGGGACGGCTTTTCTCCGCAGTTTGTGGAGAACAGCCCTCCCCCTTCACATAGGCATGTTCTTCTGCCGCCCGAAAACCGGACGGGAAAAAAGAACATGTTTTTATGTTTTTTTTGGAACGCCAGCGGGCCCTGAAAACCACCGGGTGGAAAATCCGTGTAGTGGGGACCGCTGCACGGATTTTCCATTAAGGTCCGTGTAAAAGTTTTTCAGCCGGTTTTCAAAACCGAGAACCGGCTGAAAAACAGTGCAGTGGGGACAAGGCCTTAAAGTAGTTTCTCTCTGCTTGCTTACTGATTTAGTCTTTGAGAGGTCACCGATCTCTCTATTTTAGCTGTGGCCAGTCTGGTTCTGTCACTCCCTTCTATGTCTTATGCGCATTACAGGAGCGTCTCAGTCTCGGCTCTATTTTAATTATTTCTTTGCTGAGAAAAAAATCGAACCCTTTAGAGTTACTGAACAAAGGAGAGCTCAGTAGCCGTTTGTCATCTTGTAGCTGCTGAGTGACACTCTAATTTTTATATGTGAATACACAAATAACAGTCTGAATGTAGAAGAGTCAATATGGTCCTCTTGGCAGCGTGCTGTCTCTACAGTACAGTGTGGTACTACATGTCCTGCACTGCTCTTACATGTATTAGTGAGGTGCATGCAGTGATTGGCACCCTAGTAGCGCCCTCTACAGTTCATTTGGGGTACTACTTTTGTCCTGTACTGCTCTTTTACATATATTTTTGAGATGCATGCAGTGAAAGGGTTGGCCCAAATAGCATCTCTCTCCCATACAGTGTGATACTACTTTGTCCTGTACTGCACTTACATAAATATGAGTTTCAAGCAGTATTGCAGGTTTTAGTAGTTCTCTACAGTACAGTGGCAGTACTTAAAATTCCTTTCCTGCTCTTACATGTATTAGAAAGTGTTTGCAAGGGATTGGGGGGTATATTAGGGCCTTTTCTACATTACATTTGGGGTTACTAAAATGCCTTTAACTGCTTTTACATGTTTTAAGGAGGTTCCCAATGATTTAAAGGGGGGGTTCTATTTACCCCTCTCTACATAAAATTGAATTACAACATGCCCCTGTACTGCTTTTTACTTTGAAATTAGAAAAATTGCATGAAATTGATTGGGGGTCTAGTAGCCTCTTTTACAGTACAGTGGGAACAAAGGGTGCCTTTCCCCTTTTACAGTTTTAAGTGAGGTGAAAGCAGTGACGGCAGGCCATAGGGGGGGGGGGGGGGCCTTTCCCAAACAATGCAGTTCAGAACAACAGGGTCCTGTATTTCTATTACATGTCCCCGGGTTAAAGCGGCTCCTTTGGACCCCAGGTTTTTCCCCCTCCCCCCCCCCCACACCCCCCAGTACATTTGTATAAAAATATTACCCAAAAAAGGGCTCCTTTGTTTAAACAAAAAGTGTTTTTCCAGGTTTCGGGAAAGGGGACACACCTTATCTGGATTAGTATCTCTTCTTTTTTACATTCTGTTTGGTGACAAAAGGGGACCTTAAACCCAAATTTACCCAGGTTTCCATACTTTGATTTCAACTTTGCAGTGGTCTTCCCCAAAATGTTCCCTGAATTTCCCCTTTCACACGGCATATTTCCGACGGATTGGCGCCGTATTCCCGCCCCCCGGTTTTTGCGCTTCAAAAGGGGCCCAATCCGTCGAGCCCCTTTAGGGGTAACCCACGTTTCCCCATAGAGAACAGTGGATTCCGTCGCTCCTCCCCGCCCCGGAAAATTTCCCCGCGGGGGGAAAAAAGTGACAAAACCCATTATTTCCCGGGCGGGGGACGCCCAAAAACAAGGGAAATTGTCCTATGGGGCCGGAGGGGCGCCCCCGGCCCCGCCCCCCGCCCCCCCGCCCCGTATTCACGGCGGATTTGTGCGCTCAATACGGCGCACAAATCCGTCGGGAATAAGCCGTGTGAACGGGGCCTTTAAGCAGCAAGAGCACGGTCAGCCACAGCTCTTCTCCAGTGTGTGGTGCTTCTGGTTCATGAACAGCAATTTTGCACTAGCATTGGTTACCGATCACATTAGGGTAGATGAATACTGTCTAACTATCTGTGTTATGTTGCACTAGACAGTCTTTCAATGAGCCGTATGTATCATAGTGTTGATGAATCTGTCAGATTAGAACTGTCTAGTCCAACTTTACACATTTTATAAGTTGGCTTACTTTTTTTTTCTGGCACACAGCATGCACACTAAGTCACAAAGCCACACACATTTATCAAGGCCATTGCCCGTAAGGTGCAGAAGTGTCTTGAAACTATCTAAAACACAGGTGTCAAACTGCGGCCTTCAGCTGTTGGGAAACTACAACTCCCATCATGCATTTGTATAATCTATAACAGCGGGCATGATGGGAGTTGTAGTTTCACAACAGCTGGAGGGCCGCAGTTTGACACCCCTGATCTAAAACATACATTAGATGTGGTATGAAGCATGTAGGCTGTAATTTTTGGCACAGATTGTGACAGAATTCTGATGCCAGGGACTTGATAAATGTGCTCATTCCCTCTATATTATATAAGTGCTTGAACGTACAGAAGGACACCACAGTGATACGTGTAGAACTTCAAATACTCAGTGTTTCAATGTAAAGGTCGTTACTTTTTTCCCCTCTTAGCTGAGTAAATTGTGGGGCTTTGTGACATTTTTTGTTTTGTTTTATTATATATTGTCATCTAATATTTTTTGTGTGTTTTGCTCAGTCTGAATCACAGGATCAAGTATTCTTACGATGGATTAGTGGGGAAACGGCTACAATGCATATTTTGGTAGTCCATGCCATGGTCATTCTTCTGACTCTTGGACCGCCTCGTGGTAAGAATTGTGCTTCTTTGTTTACTTTCTTAACAGTTCACTACCCTGCTGCGTAAATTTATGCGGTGGGAAGGGAGTATGGAGCTGAGCCCGTTCCATATACAGCGAGTTCCGGGTGTTCGATACAGGTGATGCTCACCGCAGGGATCAGAGCCAGCTCCAGTCCTTGCTGATAAATCATTTAGCCGCCATGGCAATCGCAGCTGTGGCGCCTAAATGACTGCGGAAGGTGCGGATCAGCACCTCCATGAAAACGGGCGGTTGCTATGGTAGCTGGAAGTCTAATGATGGCTTCCGTAGCTGCCAAGTTAATGCTCCCTATTCCTGACACAGGCAGGTAGTAAAGTAAGCGCCAACTTGGTATACCCTTATGCATTATAAAAATAATTCAGTTCAAGTTGCTAACCCTGACCTACAAAGCTCTCCATAACCTCTCTCCTCCATACATCTCTGCCTTAAAGGGTTTGTCTCACTACAAGGATTGTTTTTATGTTAAAGATCTTGCAAAAACAAGTCACTTTGTAATATATGTCCATTAACAGTGTCCTACCTATTCCTACATATCCCTCTTGTATGGGCTGCATCAGCTCCTCAGGTCGCTATAGCTACAGACCTGTTTGATCTCTCCTGATAGGCTGCCAGCGCTGGTTGCTAAAGCTACAGACCTGCTTCTACTGCAGCCTAGTGGAAGCCAGTAAACACGCCCCTGAATTCAAAATGAAACTAAGAAAACAGGACTCAGGTAAAATGAATCAATGTAATGAGACAACCCCTTTAATCTCCAGATATCTCCCCTTAAGAAATCTCTGCTCCTCATAGGACCTTCTTCTCTGTTCTTCTCTTATCAGCTCCTCGCATAACCGTCTCCAAGACTTCTCTCGTGCTTCCCCCACACTCTGGAACTCACTGCCCCAACATATCAGACTCTCTTCCACTCTCATCAGCTTTAAAACCAACCTGAAAACCCATTTCTTCAGGATTGCCTATAACCTACAATAACCCTGCTGCCACTGTGCTACCCCACAAACATGTCTGCCACACACCTCCTGTCTCTTCCTGTCTCTTCCTGCTTGTAGATTGTAAGCCCTCGCGGGCAGGGCCCTCTCTCCCTCTGTTGTGCAAGTTCTAAGTCATTCATCGTTATTATTGTACTCACTTGACATTATGTATGTAACCCCCTCAAATGTACAGCGCCATGGAATCAATGGCGCTTTAAAATAAATGATAATAATAATGCAGAACGGAGTACAGGTGATCACGCCCCCTAGTAGTCAAGTACCTTAAAGGGGTTGTCTCACTACAAGGATTGCTTTTTATGTTAAAGATCTTGCAAAAACAAGTCACTTTGCAATATGTGTCCATTAACAGCGTCCTACCTTTTCCTAGATATCCCCTCTTATATGGCTGAATTGGCTCCTCAGGTCGCTATAGCTACAGTCCTGTTCAATCTCTCCTGATAGGCTGCCTGCGCTGGTCGCTATCGCTACAGCTTTTTGCTACTGCAGCCAGTACTGTAGCAGATAAATCAGTGTAGTGAGACAACCCCTTTAAGGGCATTACATGTAGAAAAAAATAAATACAATTTGAAAACTATATAAAAATATAAAAAATTTCCTCCCTTTTGCCATTTTACAAATAAAAAAACAAGAAGTTAAACATAATTGGTATTGCCACGTCCGTAAAATTCAAATCTTCATGTTAAAATATAACCTCATTTACCCAAGACGCTGAACACTGTAGAAGGAAAAAAATCCAAACACCAAAACTGTGTTTTTTTTTGTTATTTTATGTCCCCAAACAATTAAAATAAAGTGTGATCAAAAAGTTGAATTTATCCCAAAATAACACCAATAAAAACTACACTTCAATCTGCAAAAAAAAAATAAAAATTACTGGGCGCGGAAAATGGTGGAGCAGCGCAAATTTAAAAAGTGGAAATAGTTTTAACTTTTTTTTTTTTTTTTTTAAAAGAACATAACTCTGCAAATTTGGTATCATTGGAATCGTAGCAACCTGCAGAATACAGATTGCATGTCATTTATACTGAACAGTGAAATGCATAATTGCAGAACCCTGTGTGTGTGTTTTTTTGTTTTTTTTTCACATTCCACCCACATAACATTTTTTAGAGGATTCCCAGTAGATTATATGGTATGGTGAATGACCTCTTGTCCCTGAAAAAACAACATACGACTATATTTAGACGGAAAAATAAAGTTATGGCTCTCGGAAGGCGGGGAGGAAAGAACAAAAAAAAATCTAAATAGTGCTGTCTCATTAAGGGGTTAAATGGGTTTTGCCGTTTGGCAAAGTCCTTTCTGATGCCAGCTGGTAGCTCGCTACGAGCCGGTCTCACAGATTGGGGATATGGCTGCACTTGAACAACGTGCTACAAGCTGGCTTCTGATTGGACCCGGTTTAAAAGATGTCAGGTACACTGTACTTAAACGATTGCTTTCCTTTTCTGTGATAGGCCCTCATGACTTCTTGCTTTGCTGGACATTTGGTTTCCTGAGAAGAAGCCTCTCCCCACCGCCTTCCTGGTGGACACATCGGAGGAGGCGCTGCTGCTTCCTGACTGGCTGAAGCTGCGCATGATCCGTTCTGAGGTTCCTCGTCTTGTTGATGCAGGTCGGTTAAAGTGGTAACGTAATTTTTTTAATTCTTAGGTGTCATATGTTGGGTAATTGCTCCTAAACTATGCAGTTGCACCTGGTTAGAGGTTACTACATTCATGGACCCTAGGAACACAAAGGACAGTGTTCGCAGAAATCCAATGCAGCCAGTCCTCGGTCGTTCAGACCTGTAGTAACCCATACACTTTGGATGATCCTGAAGGGTTAAGTAAAAGAAAACAAGTGTATCAGCAGCTTTTTGCTCACTGGGCCCAGTGTCTGCCATTTTGTTCTTGGGAAAGTACATAAAGAGCAGCGCAGATCTGAGGACTTTGACATTGAGTGAAATAACTTTATGCAGTTACAATGGCCATTTCCATTGTATTATGTAAAAGACATAGAACGTGGTCATATGAATGATAACATCTAATGCATAAGATAGCATATTCTAGTATATAGGGACGCATCAACCCATGATATCAACCCATCTATTAAAAAGCATAGAACTCTACAAATGTTTGAGTAAATTGACAACTGGGCATTACTATTAAACATGTCAATAGTATGTGTCCCTAGCACAATGGGGCAGATTTATCAATGCTATCTAATATTCAGACAGTGTAAACTTAAGACTATACATCTTAAAATGCACACAGTCCTAGGACCTCATGTATGAAAACTAAGTGTAAGACTTACTTTGTTGTCCATAGCAACCAATCACAGCTCCCCCTCCAGTTTTTCAGAGCACTATATGAAATGAAAGGGAGCTCTAATTGGTTGCTATGGGCAACAAAGAAAGTCTTACATCTAGACAGTTTTCATGCATGAAGCCCATAGTCTAGGTTTACACCTTCTGTTAGTTGGCTTATTTTATGCCACTAAGGCCGTGTTCACACGGCTTATTCACGGTGGATTTGTGAGCCGGATTGCGCTCGCAAATCCGGCGTGAATAAGGGGCGGGGCCGGAGCGCGGTGGGGGCGCCGCTCCCCGGCCCCATAGACTGTCATTATCTACGGCGCGTACGCGCCGTAAATAATGTACATGTCACTTTCTCCCGCCGCGGCGGATTCGGCGAGCGGGGAGGAGCGACGGAATCCACTGTTCTCTATGAGAGCAGTGGATTACCGTAATTACTCCGACGGATTTGCGCTGTACTACAGCGCAAATCCGGCGCGGAGTACGGCGCCAATCCGCGGACAAATAAGCCGTGTGAACGAGGCCTAATTGCGCCAAAATTTTGGGGCATTTTTTTTGGGTGCACAGCGTTGGGCACTAAGCCACACCCCTTTATCGAAGTCCCTACCACCACCCTTCGCTTTTTGTCAGAAGAAGCACAAAAG
The DNA here is from genome assembly GCA_025379985.1 of Phyllomedusa bahiana. Taxonomy (NCBI): domain Eukaryota; kingdom Metazoa; phylum Chordata; class Amphibia; order Anura; family Hylidae; genus Phyllomedusa; species Phyllomedusa bahiana. The sequence continues at coordinate 28,827 of JAODAL010023916.1, read as the reverse complement.
TGTCTAGAAACTAAACTAAATCTGTTGTATAAAGCATGACAGAGACCATTCTGGAGCAATTGCCATAGTAAATGTGCCCCAATAAGCACTAATCAGAAAGTATCAGATAGGTTAGACACGCACACTGTTGACAAGGTGAAAGGTAACAGCCAGTTATCATCAATTTATGTGTAAATTTCCAAAGAAGAATACCATAGGAACAGCACAATGCTATGATAAGAAATGCTGCAGAATTGCTATGTTATGAGGAATGCATTTATTTGCTAAATTGGACATATCAGAAAAACTACAAACTCGCTTTGGAGTTTCTTAATTAGCAAGTTACCTGCAGTATAATGTACATGGTTTTTTTTTTTACTTTGTATGTGCTTTTAGCATTGCAAGATTTAGAGCCGCAGCAGCTGTTGCTTTTCGTCCAGTCTTTTGGGATCCCAGTGTCCAGCATGAGCAAACTCCTGCAATATCTAGACCAGGCTGTGTCTCATGAACCTCAGGCCCTGGAGCAAAACATCATGGATAAGAGTGAGTGCTGGAGTCAGAGTGCACGGTGTTTGTATAGCATTTCTTTACACAGTATATTTGTGTTGCACTAATTAAATACATCTCAAACTCCCTATACACAGCAGAATAAATTGTAAGGATCAATCCCCTTTTTTTCATTTTGTTTTTCAGATTACATGGCTCATCTGGTGGAGGTTCAGCACGAGAGAGGTGCAACCGGGGGCCAAACATTTCATAGTCTGCTGACTGCTTCAATACCATCACGAAGGGGTGGGTAGAAATCAACCAGCTTCTTTTATAAAAGAGAAACATAACCTCTATGTCTAAGGGGTGTTCTGGGAGTTAAGAATACTTGTTGGGCCGTCGGTGCATGATCTAGAAGATAAGACCGCCTGAGGCTTAAAACTTGTCATTAACTTAGGTAAACAAAGCTTCCATGCTAGAGATATAACTCAGGATGGAGTGATTCACCATGGTCAGACTGACTGACAGCAGCTTGGAGAGATGAGATCGAGCAGGGAGAGGTGGTCAGTAACCAGAGAAACACGTGTACACTAGCAGTCGATAAAATCGTCTTTATCTCCTGAACAAGTTAGAATCAAAACAGCAATGTATTTGGTAATAGTCTTCCTTTACCTTTCCCTACATGTTAAAAGTTAATCATTGTGGTGAGAAAACCCTTTAAGAGACAGTAGAAGTCCTGCTTACCCCACCCACATACAGTGATAGATCGCTTCCCCTGTACTCAGTGTGGCTGGGATAAGCAGCACTTTTCTCATTTAACATTTTCCCTTTGCTTTTTACTTTAGAAATTCTGTATCAAATCTTATAAACCCATGTATCCAAGCCTTGCTACACCCCTGCTATCACATCCTGCTCTCAGGTAGAGTAACAGAAGTCACCTGACAGATTTGCTTTAACTTTTTTTTCCTTTCTTCCTTGATGCTCCAGATAGTGTAGACATAGTAAAACGAAAACCCAGCACTGAAGTACCCCAAGGACAGGTGCGACCCAGAGGCCTCACTCAGATCCCAGTCTTGGGACCAGAAGATGACTTAGCTGGAATGTTTCTGCAGGTAAGTAATACAGATTAGCAAACTTATTGTATCCCAGGGATATTATATTCTGAATAAGGAGGGCAGAATCTCCAGTAGAAACATTTTTAAAAGCCATGGTCTGTGTCGGAGACTGGGGGAAAAATACCAAAAGAAAGAAGCTGCTTCTGACAAAAAAAACAGAATTTGTGCCAAATGTTTGAAAAACTAAACTGCAAAAAAAAAAATGTACCTGATATGTGTGCAGAGAGCAGGGTCTACATTATTTTTAGGATACTTAGCTACTGCGGATTTTGTGCTTTGTTGGACAATTTTAGGCACTTTTTTCAGAACTTCCTTTTATTTTGATTATCTCAGATAAGCATGAAGGAGTTTGATAAAAAGATGTGGTTATAACGATGCAGCTTGTAAAGTTGGCTGTAAAATTTATTTTGCTTTATTTTTTTGCCGACATTTAAGTTTTTTTATTTTCAAACATTTCTGATTAATTACTGTGATTATTGTGATTATTGTGAATTCCCATTTTCTAAAGCCATTGGAAAATATAGTTGTCTAAGACATCACAGAGTGTTCTCTACAAGATCTGGGGCTGTAGAATTGCACTAAATAAATCTATGAGACTATAATGTACTATTGGCTTTTGTGTCAAGGGTGGTAGTATATCTGAAATTGCGCAGTTGGTGAACTATTCGCGTTCTGCTGTGGTGAAAGTGTATCACAAGTGGAAAAATGGCGCCATCGTGAATAAGCAACATGGAAATTGCAAATAACCTTGCATCATCGTTGTGACAGATGAATGTCGGCTATGAAAGTGCTTGAGGATGGACCGACGCACTGGAGTGGAGCAGGTCACCGCCACAGTGAAAAAGGGGTTTTCAGATGTGTCTCTAATACCACAATGTAGCGAACCCTACCGCATATTAGGCCTCAGAGCAGACTGATATCACTGCTCCTCTGTTAACCCTACTGTATATGAGGCCCCAAAAGAGACGGATGTCACTGCACCTCTGCTAACCCTACTGTGTATGGGGCTCCGGAGCAGACGGATGTCACTGCACCTCTGCTAACACTACTGTGTATGGGGCCCTGGAGCAGATGGATGTCACTGCACCTCCCCTACCTCTACTGTGTAGGTGCACCCGCCACAGTGAAAAAGGGTTTTCAGATGTGCCAATACCACAATGAGCGTAACCCTACCGCATATTAGGGCCTCAGAGCAGACTGATTCACTGCACCTCTGTAACCCTACTGTATATGAGGCCCCAAAGAGACTGATGTCACTGCACCTCCGCTAACTCTACTGTGTATGGGGCCCTGGAGCAGATGGATGTCACTGCACCTCTGCTAACACTACTGTGTATGGGGCCCTGGAGCAGATGGATGTCACTGCACCTCTGCTAACCCTACTGTGTATGGGGCTCCGGAGCAACTGATGTCACTGCACCTCTGCTAACCTACTGTTATGGGCCCGGAGCAAACTGGATGTCACTGCACCTCTGCTAACCCTACTGTTATGGGGCCCCGGAGCAACTGGATGTCACTGCACCTCTGCTAACCCTACTGTGTATGAGGGCCCGGAGCAGACGGATGTCACTGCACCTCTGCTAACCCTATTGTTTATGGGGCCTCGGAGCAGACTGATGTCACCGCACCTTCGCTAACCCTACTGTGTATGTGGTCCTGGAGCAGACGGATGTCACCGCACCTCTGCTAACCCTACTGTGTATGGGATCCTGGAGCAGACGGATGTCACTGCACCTCTGCTAACCCTACTGTGTATGAGGTCCCGAAGCAGATGGATGTCACTGCACCTCTGCTAACCTTACTGTGTATGAGGCCCCGGAGCAGACGGATGTCACCGCACCTCTGCTAACCCTACTGTGTATGGGAACCTGGAGCAGTCGGATGTCACTGCCCCTCTGCTAACCCTACTGTTTATGGGGCCCCGGAGCAGACGGATGTCACTGCACCTCTGCTAACCCTACTGTGTATGAGGTCCCAGAGCAGATGGATGTTACTTCACCTCTGCTAACCTTAGTGTATATGGGCCGTGAAGGAGACTGATGTTACTGCACCTTTGCTAACCCTACTGTGTATGGGGCCCCAAAAGAGACTGATGTCACTGCACCTCTGCTAACCCTACTGTATATGGGGCCTCGAAGCAGACTGATGTCACTGCACCTCTGCTAACCAACTTACATCGGCAGAAAAGGCTTACATTTTAATGGCAATATCAGAATTGCACCTCTGCTGATTGGCAAATGGTTGTCATCTCTCATTTTCTGCTTTTATCTAATGGATGGACATTGGAGTGTCAGACAAGAAACATCAGAGAACAAACACACTGCAACTATAGCATTAGGGGCAATGTTTTCATGCCATTCTCTGGGCCACTCATCCTTGTGTAAGCCACTTTCAACCGATTTGGGTATGAATCCATCCTTGTAGGTCATGTACACCTATACATGCGGATTGTCTTCACTGGGGCGGATGGGACCTTCCAGCAGGACAATGTGAAATGTCGTACAACTAGAAATGTCTGACACTGTTTGGAAGAGCATGACCAAGACTTCAAAGTACTGTCCTGGTGGCCTAGCAATCCAGACTTGAACCCAAATAAGCATCATTGGGACCACTTTGGTGATGTTGGCCCTTCTAGCTGCTGTCTGTGCTGTACACGCTGATTATTCTGGATATTAGTTGGTGGTTACAATAATGTGATTCAACCGTATGCATGTAACAAAAAAAAGTCATGTGATATTACAACGGTATATTCCTACAGTATTTTTCTTGCCGTATTTATTCGTCATACAGGGGCACACAAAAGCCGTTTACATGCAGAGGGTCTGTGTTTGATTTGTACTGCACATGCTGTGATCTCATTTAGTTCCATTTTTCTTGCGTCCACACATAATGACTTTGCAGGCAATTTCTATTTTTTTAAAAAAATGTTCTCACACTTTGTCTTATTTTTACATCCAGGATACAACTAACTTTTATGTCTTCCAGCTTTTCCCTCTTAATCCAGACCCCAGATGGCAGAACTCCAACCCAAGACCAATCTCCCTCGCCCTGCAGCAGGCCCTGGGCCAGGAGCTGGCTCGTATCCGGCAGGGCAACACGCAGCTGACTGGTATCGCAGTGCGTTTGCTGCAGGCTGTGGCCGCCCTGCTCAGCTCCCCACACAGTGGAGCCCTGGTTTTGGCTATGCATAGAAATCATTTCATCTCTTGCCCGCTTATGAGGCAACTTTATCAATATCAGGTGAGTGGTTAAGAATACCACGTGTTATTGGTTGCTGTGGGCAGCAATGACAGTCGTACTAGTAGACAGTTTTCATACATGAGCCCCACTATTTGCACAGGCCCCAGTTTGTATTCTCCATGGCTACACATATGTAAGGAGAGGGAAGCAGGGAAAGTAATGATATATGTGTTCTAATATTATTAAAATAACCCTTATATTTACCTCTTTTTGGGGAGATGAAAGCTCTACTGCTGGAGTCTGTCAGCAACACGTATCCTAAAATGAATAAACATTTTCAATGATCTAGCGAATTTTACTGGGGTCAGTTGACAAAATTGATAATGGAAGAAAAAAACTGTAAGGCAATGTTCACACGGCTTATTTCCGACGTAATTGTGGGGACGGATTTCGCCTCGCAATTACCCGGCAGCGGTGGCGGGGCGGGTGGCCGGCAGCTCACCGGCCCCATAGACACTCATTATTCACGGCGCGTACACGCCGTAAATAATGTGCATGTCACTTTCTCCCCCGGCGGCGGATTCGCCAAGCGGGGAGAAGAGACGGAATCCATAGTTCTGTTCCATAGAACTTTGGATTACCGTAGTTACTGGGACGGATTGGAGCCATACTGCAGCGCAAATCCGGCGCGCAGTACGGCTCCAATCAGTCCCAGAATAAGCCGTGTGACCGAGGCCTTAGACTATAATAACTCCTTAAGGCCTCGTTCACACGGCTTATTCTGGGACTGATTTCAGCCGTACTGCGTGCTGTATTTGCGCTGCAGTATGGCTGAAATCCGTCTCTGTCATTACGTCTCCTCTCACTGCTCGGCGCATTCGCCGAGCGGGGAGAAAGTGACATGTCAATTATTTACGGCGTGTACGCGCCGTGAATGAGTATGCGAAATCCGTCCCCGCAATTACGCCGGCAATCAGCCGTGTGAACTGGCCCTAACACTCACATGACGACTTTAGACAGTGGGTGTCGCAGGCCATTAATCTACAGCAATGTCACTGCAGACAGGTGTTTTGCAGCTCCCAGGGCCACAGCTGCACTAGGAACAGAGCTGTAGTCTCTAGCTCCATTCCTAGAGCAATCTCTGTAAGCAGAGGAAGCCTCTGATCCCCAGCGCTCAACCCTTTGGAGACTGGGGAACATCTGTACAGTCACAGAAGGTAATGTATTAGCATACATGAATATGCTAATATATTACAAAGTCTAAAAAAAAGTGTTAAATAGTTAAAGGGATTAAAAAAATAAGTAAAAAAACACGTGTGGAAAAAATTTAAAATATTTAATAAAGAAGTTATTGTGCATACATTACACAAAAAAAATCTTACACATATTGGGTATCTACACGACCGTAATCCTGTAGAATTCTTCTAACTGGTTATTTAGTGTGAAATGTGAATGGTGTAAAAAAAAATAAATTATAAAAACAAAATAAGTAAACTTCTCCCACATAAAACAAGTCCTCATACAACTGTGTCATTTAAAAGATAAAAATGTTATGACTTTTGAAATGCAAGGAGGCAAAAACTGCAAAATGTAGCTGGTCATTAAGGCCTTTTTAGGCCTGGGGCTTAAAGGGAACCTGTCACATAGGTTATGCCCCCTTGCTGAGGACAGAACAAGCTAGTGTCAGACCTGCTGTTCCCAGCACCGTGTCCCTTATTCTGTAAGATGCTGGAGTTTTGGAGCATTTAATGCTCAAATCTTATTCATGAGCAGGTGTTAGCCCAGCCCACCAAAGGCTAGCCTCAGGTGGGCGGGGCATGAAAAAAACTGACTCTTTGTATGACTCTTTTCTGGCTGAAAACTGCAGTTTTGTGCATTAATTACTCTAAAAATAAAAAATCTTACATTATATGTGACACTGCGCTGGAAAAAGCATGTCTGACACTGGCTTGTGCTGCCCTCAGCAAGGGGGGCATCACCTATGTGACAGGTTCCCTTTAAGGGGTTAAAGGAACACTCTAGTCTGGACTGATAGAATCGGACACATTTGTTATGGCAATTGCACTACAATTCCGGCGCTTTTTCCATCAAAATAATAGTGTACATACTGTATACCACATTTATTATGTGTTTTAGTTTCTAGACACTTCTGCATCTTCCCCGAGGGTGTGGCCTCATGGAAAGGGGGGCTTGTTTTAAAAAAAAATTTTTTTTCCATATACCGGAACGATCGATATTAATCTAAAAAAAAAAACAAAATCTTGCAGTTTTCACTTTGGCCACTAGACCGGATAATAGTCTGAAACTTCCTGCTCTGTAGAGAAAATTACTCCGCAGACTCCTCATTATCAACACAGACAGGAATACACTGAAAGGTGACACCAATGTGTGTAGTTAACACAGGATCCACCAGAGATGCCTCCCTGCACACTGAACTCTTCCCAGGTCACAGAGCATGCCCAGAAATCTCCTATTGAAGTCAATGGGTCTGCTCCTGTTTTCAGATCTTCCTATGTCCAAGAAGCTTCTGTAAAGTATCTCTTCTAAATGCTGTTAAAAGCAGCTCAAGCAAAATGGCCGCCCCCATAATCGTATACAAACAGCAGAATTTTTAAAATCTACGATTAGAAAATAAAAGCCGCTAAGAATAAAAGAATATGTATCAGTATCTAGTTTTAATTAGTTAAAATAACATGGCGATAGATTCCATTTAAAGTTAGCCAACAAATAGATTTATCCACAATGTGGTGCATTGTGAGACTGTCTAGTCTACATTTACACTTTCTAAGTATTAGACAATGCTGATAAATTTGTCTCGGTTCTTCCTTGAATTTCTTAAACCACAAAGCCAAATAGTACTGATTTTGTCGATTGAATCAACACCTGTAAAAGCACACTTAAAGGGGTTTTGCCACGATGTAATGTTGACGTGGGATCCTCCAAAATGGGTTTTTAATCACTTTTCTAAATATATGCGATTACAAAAATTGCAGCCTGAGAGAGCTACAGCCTTCCTTACATGCCCTTGGTTACTTCAAAGTTTGTATTAGATACGGCCTGACAAGAGCTGCTGGCCGGAGTTGCGCAGAGAGAGCTTCTTATCTGATGAGACTGAGCTGCAGAAGTTTTCAAGGCACCGGGTAGAAATATGTTTTCTTTTGTATACAGAATAAACTAGTTGTAGTGTGATTAGATCCCTGCTTTATCTGATGACAGAGAACATGAAGAAGCTTTCAAGCTGCTGAGGAGAAAAACTGTTGTCTTTTGTATACAGAATCCACAAGTTGCAGTTTGATTATTTCAGTGAACATTTCACACGATCCCTTATGCAGCTTTGTGCTCTGGCTGTGTGCGTCTCTCTCTCTTTCAGCTCCGTGATTTGTTTACATTAGCTTCGTAGCAGATAAGGCTCGTCCTGGCAAAACCCCTTTAAAGGATAGAGATGGAGGAGCTGAGCAGATTGATATATGGTTTGTGGGAAAATATTCTGGTATTTATCCATTGGAGTGTCTGCTAATTCTAGGCTTAGGAGTCCAGTGGGCGGTCCTGATAAGTGATTGACAGTTCTCTATAAGCTTTCTTATCCAGGAAGGCAATTTTGTTTTTTCGTATGGCAAGAATGACAGAATCTGATGGTTCATTTGCAATGTGACCAAACGAAAATGTTTAGTAGAGGCTCTTACTGATATGTCCACGTTCCTTCTTACAGCGGTGTGTGCCTCAGGATACTGCCTTCTCGTCACTTTTCTTTAAAGTGCTTATGCAGATGTTGCAGTGGCTGGACAGTCCTGGGGTGGACGAGGGGCCCCTAAAAGCTCAGCTCAAGTCATTCGCAACACAGTATTCATCATAGCACCGGATCAGTGATGGTAAAATGCTCGTTTATTCAGATATTTATTAGATTTTATGGCTATTTTATGTTAGTGGTATTACGCCGTTATGTTCCTTATTCAATACAATCTCTAGTCTCACTTCAAGGACTTGGCCCATATTCGTAAAAATGTAGACTCGCCCTTTCAGAGGTTTATTTACGTCAAGCAGTTTCCTGATTATCTTCTCAAAGGTGATTTTTTAATCTGTACTTTGTATTCATTCTGCCCTTGGTGTTGTAGTAACCCTCCATGCACTAACTTCCTGCTGAAGAATACATAGACGTGTATACTCGGCAGCCGGTCTAAAGAGGGTAGAGAGCAGCAGCTTGACACAATGAGACAGGAGGGGTGTCTTGGACTACCTCAGCCTCCTTGTAGGCTCTGTAGCTAAGGTGTAGTCACAGATCACAGCTCTGCCCTGATACAGCTGAGCCACAAAGCATCCAAATAGCATGTATTAAAAATAACATAAAAACTAAGTGCCACATGAAGGTTCAGACTCGCATCAAATTTTTCTGTTAGTGACTGGAACGTCTCTTAAAGGGGCTTTCCAAGACTTTTAAAGATCTCCCTTCCACTTACTACTGTGCTAAAGTAGAACGTTAACCCATCCATACGTGTCCAATCACCACCGTTCCTGTGCTACCAGAGCTGCAGGGTCAAACACCCTCCCTCACTAATTACATCAGGTTTCTGGATATTGCAACCAATCTCTGGCTTCAGCTGTCACAAGCCTGCATGTACAGAGGTCAGTGATTGGCTACAGCATCATGTGATCCATGAATGTGATGTCATCAGCGAGTGACTGGGGAGGGGTGGGTGGCAGTGGAGCTCTGGTCTTGCTGGAATAGTGGTGATGGGAGAGGTAAGTATAGGTTAATTTTTTTTATTTTAGCACAGTGGGAGGTGGTAGGGAGATTTTGTTTTATTTATTTTTTTTACGTGTTGGAAAATTATTTATAACAACTTTTTATGAATTAAAGTTATTTGCATGATGATTACTATCCAGACAATATTTTTTTGTTTAGTAGAATGCATTTTGTTACCTTAGTTGATTTAAGAGGTTGTCCAATTCTAGCAATGTCTGCTCATGACACTGCATTACTTTTTTTTTTCTTGTTCATTTGAACACCACCTTACTCCTGCAGGGATATTTAGTGACCTTAATGTTTGACTTATCCTTAGAAAAGGATCCTTATGTGGTCAAAGAGGGTTTCATTTATTATTTGGGGACTGTGGGTTTAATGTAAGCCGCTCAGGTGGTTTATGCTACCCTGTCTGACAGCAGGATATGACAGGGGAGGAAAAGATGAGAGCTGTGATATATAGGTTTATTTGATTTGAAGCTAAGTAAATCCTGACAGGACTCCTAAAAGGGAAAGTGAAAGTCCTGCTTATCCCTGTGCACACAGAGTTATTGACAGTTTGCTTTGTACACACACTAATACAGGGAAAGTTGTCAATCACTGTGTGTGGGGTAAGCAGCACTTTTACTGTCTTTTAAGGAGTCCTATAAGGATTTTCTCTTCTTTTTACTCAGAAATTGTGCTCCAAATCCTATAAACCTACCTATCACAGAGCTCTTCTTCTCCCCCTCTATTACATTCTGCTCTCAGATAAGGTAGCATAGACCACCTGACAGATTTGCTTTAATGAGCTAAATAGTTTTTTTCAATATGGAAAACCCTCTTTCAAAATCTGGGGCAGTCATGTGATTTTGGTGGGGAAAGCTGGTGTCTGCCATGTGGCCATTGCAGGGAAAGTGTAGTGTTATATGGCAGCCATTCGGGTAGACGGCTTTCAATGTACTACAGGGATGCTCAAGTCTGCCAGAATGGGAGCTGCTGGTACAGATTGACTCCTAGAGGGGGAGTGTAGAGCAGGAACGGAGGACCCCGACTCTGTGAGGTCCCTAAGTCCTAATGGGAACAAAGACAGCTGTGGTCTTCCTGAGGCTGCTTCTTTAATGTAAAATTTAGAGTGTTTTTCATAAAGATTACCCATATGTGGAGTCAGTTGCTCTTGGTTCACTAAAACCCAAATTAGCGTGACTTCTTTTCAGAACCATTTCTTTCTTCTAACAAGTGTCCTGCTTCTCGTCTCTGTTTTGGCAGTGCGCGGTGGATTTTTGCATTTGGCAGATGCATTGGCATTTTGTCGGGAATCAGATGTGATCAATTCCACTCTATGTGCCATCATTACTACTCTGAAATCTGGAGACAAGTGCAACGTGGAACCCGAACTGATTGGCAAAGGTGAGATTTGACTCCATAGAAATGTTTTTGTTTTAAATTGCATTTGTTCCAGTACTGTCCATCATTGTTGACCCATATCTGTTTGCACTGGTTACTTCTTGCCTATCCTTTTTCCAAAATAGCAGCCGGGACCAAAGTCAAGCATGATCACACAGTTTCGGGCCCAGTATATCTTATTTATCACCTATACAGACACAGAACATATTCTCATGTGGAATCAAATCAGCAATACAACTGTTGCGTTGTGAGTGGGTGTCACTGTCATGTAAGCAACTGTTAGGCCCCGTTCACACGGCTTATTCTGCCGCGGATTGGCGCCGTACTGCGCGCCGGATTTGTGCGTCAGTACGGCGCCAATCCGCGGCAGCAATTACGGTAATCCACTGCTCTCATTGAGAACAGTGGAATCCGTCGCTCCTCCCCGCTCGGCGAATCCGCCGCGGGGGGAGAAAGTGACATGCACTTTATTTACGGCGCGGACGCGCCGTAAACAATGCATTGTCTATGGGGCCGCGAGCGGCGCCCCCTGCCGCGCTCCGGCCCCGCCCCCGTCCCGCCCCTTATTCACGGCGGATTTGTGCGCTCAATACGGCGCACAAATCCGTCGGGAATAAGCCGTGTGAACACGGCCTTAAAGGGAACATTCAGTTTCTGGGTAATGAATAAGATTTGTAGGCAAATCTGAACAGGTACATTTTTGAAGTGTAACTCCAGCCTTTTTTTTTTTTTAAACGTTTTAGATAGTCTAGCTAAGGGTTGATTCCCCTGTAACATTTGTTTTTCTGTTTGTGTTCAAGATAATATTCTTGGTACCACACATCTTGGTTATATGAGTCTGTGGGATGCTCAATGCCAGGATTTAGTTCCTGTATAAGGCTTCAGTAAATCCTAGGCACACTTTGTCTTGAATTTAAGAAGTAAATTTACAGCATATTTATATATATTGCAGCAAACATGTAGATTAACAGGTGCAGCAATCAAGTGGCATAATGGAAATGGCAATGCTGTAAGTCCAGGTAGATGTGCAAAGTTTTGGCCCAATGTGGCCTCCCGGTCACATTTGGAGGGTGAGTCTGGTGGTGTGTGCAAGTGGCCGCAGCGTATTGCATTCAGTGCCGCTAAAAGCGTGAGAGCCAAGGCACCCAGGCCTAAAGTAAATAGGGGTGACTCGTGCTCTGACGTCACGGCCAACCATAGCCTCCATTCTTAAAGGGGTTATCTCCCGTCAGAGTTTCATAGATGCATCCTGTCACTTCCTGGTCAGACTGTCTGTAATTAGCATTCGAGCTCCATGCATTCACTGCGTGTATTCAGCTCTGTGTTTTCTTTCTGCTAATTAGTTTAGATTAGCTGAGAAGCTCTCTGAAACTGCTATCAGGAGGTTTATCTAAAGTAAACAGCAGTAATTACAAGCTTTTGTCTAAAAGATCAGATAAAATTAAGCTTTTTACTGCTGGCCAGCACAGAGCTGCCATGACCTGTGTGATGACATCACTCCCTGTTATCACCTAGAACAAACTGCAGCGGAGAGAGAGTAAACAGGTCAGTCACTGAGGGAACAGAAAGAGCCAGGGAGGTGATAATATCACTTGTAGTTCCTTAACAAAAAAAGATGAAAAATGTCTTCATTTAATGTTCCCTACATTTTGAAAGCTATTCTTTGTAGCGAGACAACCCCTTTAACTACGAGTTGTTGGTAACTCAGAGACTGCCTTTATATAGTTTCATGTAAAAAGATTCAGAATAACTTGTCATTTATTAATTGCAATGTCTGTTCCTTTTATGCTTATGGGTCTAATGGGCAGCACTCGCTCAAAAGTTGACAGCCTTCCCCTATGAGTGTGCCTGGAGGAAGTTAGACTTCTAAGCTTGGGATGAGCAGTGATTTTTAATCAATAAATTTCAATTTGTACTAAATATTTTTACGACTGTTATTGCTTGTTTAGCATGATGGGTTTCCTTTAAACATGATCAAAGCAGTGACAAGGACATGGCATACCTGTGGACACTGATATTTCTGCAGTATGGATAAGCTAGTTTGTGAGCCACTGGGCAATGTGCTCTGACCTCTCTAAGTGCTAATGGATACCAGGACTGCACATTTAATACTGAACATAAAAAGTACAGTACTTTCTGGATGACTAGATTAAAGGGGTATTCTCATCATATTGATGTAACTTAAACCATGTAGGAAAAGGCAAATAAAGACTATTACCAAATACATTGCTATTCTGATTTCGCTTCATTTCAGAATTAGAGCAGTTCTTATCTCTTGTTTACAGAAGGTTTCCTAGGCTGAGGACCACCTTTCTCTGCTATAGTAGACCTGACTGGTATGGGGATGTCACTTCATGCTCTGTTTTTTATAAGCAGCACACAAGCTTGTTAATGTTGCTTCCTGACAAACTGAATCCTTTTAGAGCTCTATAGTCTTGTGTTCTGCTGTTAAAACCTCTCCATCAACAATGTCCATCTAACAGGCTCAGCTAGGAATAGTAGAGCTGAAGTGTCAATCCCTGCTTTAGAACCACCCACAGCCTGAACAAGAAGTGGGATCCTGGAGCTGTAGATCCACCTACAGCCTGAACAAGAAGTGGGAGCCTGAAGCTGTAGAACCACTCACAGCTTGAACCGGAAGTGGGAGATTGGAGCTGTAGATCCACCTACAGCCTGAACAACAAATTGGAGCCTGAAGCTGTAGATCCACCCACAGTCTGAACATAAAATGGGAGCCTGAAGCTGTAGATCCACCCACAGCCTGAACATAAAATGGGAGCCTGAAGCTGTAGATCCACCCACAGCCTGAACAAGAAGTTGGAGCCTGAAACTGTAGAACAGTGTTTCTCAACTCCAGTCCTCAAGGCCCACCAACAGGTCATGTTTTAAGGATCTCCCACAGAATGCACTGACAATAACAATATCACATGTGCAATAGTGAGAAGATCCTGAAAACTTGACTGGTTGGTGGGTCTTGAGGACTGGAGTTGAGAAACACTGCTGTAGAACCACCCACAGCCTGAAGTGGGAGAGTGAAGCTGTAGATCCACCTACAGCCTGAACAGGAAGTAGGAGCCTGAAGCTGTAGAACCATCACAGCCTGAACAGGAAGTGGGAGTGTGAAGCTGCAGATCCACCCACAGCCTGAACAGGAAGTGGGAGAGTGAAGCTGTAGATCCACCTACAGCCTGAACAGGAAGTGGGAGCCTGAAGCTGTAGAACCATTCACAGCCTGAACAGGAAGTGGGAGTGTGAAGCTGCAGATCCACCCCTAGCCTGAACAGGAAGTGGGAGAGTGAAGCTGTACATCCACCCCCAGCCTGAACAGGAAGTGGGAGAGTGAAGCTGTACATCCACCCCCAGCCTGAACAGGAAGTGGGAGTGTGAAGCCGCAGATCCACCCCTAGCCTGAACAGGAAGTGGGAGTGTGAAACTGTAGATCCACCCCAGCCTGAACAGGAAGTGGGAGCCTTAAGCTGGGTGTTATGAACGGGCTCTGTGAGAAGCCATTTAAATGTTTGCTTTATGCTGAGATAATACTGAAAGGTCCTGACAGGAATGTGAAGTGGCAGCTATAATTGACTGTGCTCTTCGCATGGAGACACTGTGTTCTCTGGTGGGTCACATGCTTTTCTTCATTAGACAACTTGCATACGTCCGTGCTACTGGTACATTTATTATCATAGATCCTTATCTTGTGTGAGTCTGTATCATGAAATGTATGGTTGGACTGGGACACTTTGCCATCATATAATATACTTGTATGAAACTAGCCTGTGTGCACAACTCTCCACAGTAAGTCAGCGCCAAATGTCAAGGATCTTCCAGCCACAGTGACCTTTTGTGGTCAGAAGGTATTGTTTTTTCTGTACTACCTTATCTCATTTACTGTGGTACTTGTGATTGGGTAATATACCTTACAGGGCTTTTTATTATAATTTTGCTGCTTATTAAGACTTTTATATTTGGCGTAGGGGCAGTGTTGGCATATTACACATGCACCCACTACAGTGTTGCCACTCTAATCTAGTGATCAGTTGGCGTCACAACATGGATGGCATGTCCTAGCCGTATGCCACCAATGTTGAGCCTGAGTCAGACCCTGTCAAGTGTTTCCCATAATACCAGTATGAAAGTAATAGAGATACAGAATTTATTCTGCAAGCAATGATGATTTCATAGTGTAGGAATGTGATCCTTTCCAGTGATGATCATTCCTATTCCTTTCTTCACATTTTATTCCATTTCTTAGTTCTCCAAGGACTCATTGAAGCAAAATCTCCCTACTTGGAAGAATTTCTGACCGTCCTACTGTCGGTGACTATAGAAACCACATCCCGGTTTACTGCCACGGGCCCTGTCGCTGTGGTGAGCTCCCTGCTACTGCAAGAGCAGGAAGAGACACCAGGGAAGAAGGGAAGTGAGAACTGCAGGTCGGTCCTTCTTGATGTTATGTATGATCTCAATAGGTCGCACTGCATCTCTGAAACCCATTAACAACTCAAGTATTTCAATCGTAAATGACCAGACATTTTGTAGCAAACCCTCCTTTCGACGTAGTCCTGAAAGTTTCTGTTCAGGAGAGTAGGTACTGTACAGCCAAGTGGTATGCTAAGCTATAGCACTCCCCAATGTATTAGCACTTTTCTGCTTTAGGGAACATTTACACGTGAAATTTATCACATTTTCCCCTAAAAACCGCTTTATCCATATGAGCCCTAGTTACAGAGAAATAATTTGTCATGAGTCATTGACAGAGCTGATATGGACTACTTAGACAAGACAGCTCCGCCATGCATGTCCAATAGAGGCTGCAACATTGCCACAGGCTCTGTTACAGCACCCACTGAGAGATCTGTGGAATGAATATATACACTCACCGGCCACTTTATTAGGTACACCTGTCCAACTGCTCGTTAACACTTAATTTCTAATCAGCCAATCACATGGCGGCAACTCAGTGCATTTAGGCATGTAGACATGGTCAAGACAATCTCCTACAGTTCAAACCGAGCATCAGTATGGGGAAGAAAGGTGATTTGAGTGCCTTTGAACGTGGCATGGTTGTTGGTGCCAGAAGGGCTGGTCTGAGTATTTCAGAAACTGCTGATCTCCTGGGATTTTCACGCACAACCATCTCTAGGGTTTACAGAGAATGGTCCGAAAAAGAAAAAACATCCAGTGAGCGGCAGTCCTGTGGGCGGAAATGCCTTGTTGATGCCAGAGGTCAAAGGAGAATGGGCAGACTGGTTCGAGCTGATAGAAAGGCAGCAGTGACTCAAATAGCCACCCGTTACAACCAAGGTAGGCAGAAGAGCATCTCTGAACGCACAGTACGGCGAACTTTGAGGCAGATGGGCTACAGCAGCAGAAGACCACACCGGGTGCCACTCCTTTCAGCTAAGAACAGGAAACTGAGGCTCCAATTTGCCCAAGCTCATCGAAATTGGACAGTAGAAGATTGGAAAAACATTGCCTGGTCTGATGAGTCTCGATTTCTGCTGCGACATTCGGATGGTAGGGTCAGAATTTGTCGTCAACAACATGAAAGCATGGATCCATCCTGCCTTGTATCAACGGTTCAGGCTGGTGGTGGTGGTGTCATGGTGTGGGGAATATTTTCTTGGCACTCTTGGGCCCCTTGGTACCAATTGAGCATCGTTGCAACACCTTGTTGAATCTATGCCACGAAGAATTGAGGCAGTTCTGAAGGCAAAAGGGGGTCCAACCCGTTACTAGCATGGTGTACCTAATAAAGTGGCCGGTGAGTGTATATTCACATACATATATATATCTATATATATTTACATATATATTTCTCTTTCTCTCTCTATAATTTATGTAATTAAAAATGTAGTAAGAAAGGTGATTATTATAAATAATGTATGTAAAAATTGTTGTTTGATTTTACTGATTTGATTTATTTTTTGGCTTGTCCCCCTCAAACTAAATGGAAAAAAAAAACAGAAACCCTCATCTCTATGTAATCCAAAACCACAACTACATCATATTGCTGCGCTGATGCAAAAATAAAATAATCTGTCAGTTCAGGTATCGTGAGATATAAATAAAAAAATAAAAAAATCTTAGCAAAACATAAACCATATATTCTTATAGCTAGGATCCTACACTGAGGTAGCCCTGTGTGGGTAAAACTGCTAGCACCAGTGACGGTACTCAAGTTTGCTTGAGAAAGTGATTTCTCCGACATACGGATACAGGTGTTGTCTGTCGTGGTTTCGTCCACGTGCGGCTGCTGCACCGTTGGACCCCGGCCTGATAGCTGAAGTTTGTTGACAGGTAATCACAAAGCTTGAATGCAGTTTTCTCCTGCTTTACAGCTCTGAAGCATCTCGTGCCAAACTCCTTTCGGCTTACTCATCGACTGCTGGATCATACTGGATCCAAGTTATTAGAGTTGTCATTGGAACAAGCATGCGGCTTTTATTTTCATGGAACAGTTTTATGTGATCTTGTCATTTCGTGGCTAGATGGCTTGTAAGTCAAAATTGGCAAATTATAACTTACATCAAACTATGGAGAGTTTGCATTATGTTCATGTACATCTAGTAAGTTGTGAATTTCTGCACTCAGGGCCTGGACCATGACTTTTGAAGTTAATTAGCAGTAAGGAATTGAGCATCTGATGCCAAAAGGTCAACCCGTCTAATTCTTCTGAGATAAATGCGTGTGTACACATTATTTACATATAGTTTACATTTTATCATCGGTCCCAAATGAGTTATGTAATTACACAAATGAAAACACAGGTATTATTAAAATAATGTATGAAAGAGTGTATGATTTACATGATTTGATTTATTTTTGGCTTAGTCCACCCTCCATCCAAATGACAAAAAAAACAGAAACCTCACTCATGTAACCAAGACAACTATTTTCCATATCTTGCTGCTGATGCAAAATAAAATATCTGATCAGTTCAGGTATGTGAGATATATAAAAAAAAAAAAATAAATCTTGCAAAACATAACCATATATTTCTTATTAGATCTACAAGAGGAGCCCTGTGTGGGTAGTAACTGCTGCTGCACCAGTGACTGGCACTCAAAGTTTGCTGGAAATGTTTCTGCATTCGATGTCGGCTAGTTGGTTGTCAGGTTTCGTACTTTGGTCGCTGCTTGCACTCGTTGACCCCGACCTGAAGCTAAGTTTTTGACCAGGTAATCACAAAGCATTCGAATGCAGTTTTCCCTGTTAATGTTCTGAAGCTTTTTCGTGCCAAACCCTCTCCGGTCTTCTATGACTGGCTGGATCTACTAATCCTAGGGATCAGAGTTCAATATCTGCCACCTTCTGCGCACAGCATTTTATTGTCCACGTATAAGGCAGAAAGTACGCTTTCTTCTCCATTACTGATGCTGGTTCATAATGGCTGGAAGTCAAAATTGTGCAATGTCTAATCTCTAAATCAACTATGGTAGATTGCATTATGTTCATGACATCATGTGTTGAATTAATGTGTTAACAAAGACCTGTTGATAGGTTCATGTACAAAAGGCTTGGTTAAGGTTAAATAAAGCCACCTAGGGTCAGTACAAAGTGAAGGTTCCAGCCGTGCCTGATATTACAACTCCCGTCTTATTCACTTCATTGGTGATGATTTGCAATGCCGGACACGGCCTATGGACAAGAGTTTTACATATAGTGATAGGGCAGAAATGAATGGTTTTGCTCATCTCTTTCAATACTGTAAGGTTTTATTTCAAGCCCCCTAAAGGGGTATTTGAACATGTATGGCACGTCCATAAGATATGCCCAATACAGTGTACAGAGTTCAGGAAACGGCTCATTGCTCTGTAACTCCCGATAGACTGGAATGAAGGATTCTATCAATTCTCTTTCACTTTAAGACAAGGTTGTAAGACAAAATGGGAGATGTATCTAATAATAGAAACCTGAATCAAAAAACCAACCCATTTGCGTAGCACATTGATCACAACACAAAAGAGATTTAAAATACAAAACAAAGTGTACATTTTCAATAATTGAGTAATCCTCTCCATTTTTTGTTTTTCTTTCCATTAGTTCATTACAAATTACTTCTATGGTTCACAGTAGTGCTGGTAATTTTGCTTACCTGCAGCTGAATACAGGATTTCTCACTGCTGCCCCTGTGTCACGTAACCTGCACTCAGAGTTGCTGAAACACACAGCACGTTTGTGTTACCCGGAAGTGAATCTCTCTATGCTTAACAACAGGAGGTTTAAATTCAGTCTCCTAGAAATTCATAGGGAGACAGACTTCGTGTCCGCATCAAAAGCACTGTGTCTATTAGTGAATCAGAGCACAGGTCCTGACCTAACAGAGACTGTTGCATCAGTCAGAAATCCTGTATCAGCTGCAGGTGAGCAAAGTTACTGGCACTATAGAGTACCTAAAAGCAATTTCTAATTAGCAGACGCAAAAAACATTGAGTGGTCCTTGAAAAGAGCCAGTTGCTAATATCCATGCCTAACATGTTAAGACACCCTTTCTATGCCAAATACTTGAAATCCTGAGATGTTACCATTATGTGTATCCTGAAAATGCTTCGAGACTTTTGGTATAATACTTATATCTGTAAAAGAAGCTCCATGAATCTTTTTCTGAACTCTTCTTAATGGCATGGCTCACACAGCCAGCATGTAAAAAAATGTAATCTATACATACATGTCTTCGTTAAGTAGTGACAGATAGGAGATATGTCTATGCCTAGTAGAAGACATGAGATGTGACATATGCCCATGTATATATTATACATTGGTTTAGTCAAAATAGTTCTTCTAGTTTGTCAGTTTCATCTCCTATATTGTGTCCTCCAGGTAAAGTCTCCTTCAGGGTCACATTCTCCTTCCTTCCGACCCTATCTCCTGGCTCTTCTGACCCATCAGTCTAACTGGAGCACTTTACACCAGTGCATTAGCATCCTGCTGAGCAAACATCGGGAACAGAGGTAAAGGTTGATTTGCTTTTGTATTGATTCAGTCTTTTACCTGCAACTAGCTTATTACCCTATTGTGGGTAGCATTAATGATTATGAAATAGTGGGTGAGACTGTATGTATTAAAGAGACCGCTTAAAGGGGTTTTGTAATGAAACAAAATCCCCTTTGGAGGCCTCAGTGAATGCGTCTGCGCTGTTCCCCCCATTTATGTCTATGGGAGTTCAGATTATAGCTGAGCATACTCGTTTGGCTATGTTTGGAGAGAAAAGAATGGGGAGAAATCCGCAAGCGCTGCCCTCTCCTTGTTCTCTGGGGCCGGCTTGTTACAAGCTATGAGCCTGCCTTCAAAGAGGATTTTGCCTCCTAGCAAAACCCCTTTAAATATTCTAGCATCAGACATTTTAAAGCATTTCACAAAGAATCTCTGATGGATGATTTTTCAGCGCTGCTTTTCCCACATTCCCATATTCCTCCTACCAAGAGACCTGGGGTGCTGTGTCCCCCATTGTGTCTTTTGTTACTAGCAACGTGTTTGCAAGAGGAAGTCGGCGATGCCATTCTTTTGTAAAAGCAGAACTCCACATTCATTTTAAAATCGCACAATTTTGTGTCATTTCCGTCCTTTCACAGAAGATTTTTCTTAAAGGGAATGTGTCATCAAAAATTACTTATTGTTTAACTCATGTTTTATGCTGAACTATAGAAAAAACTGGGATCTAGATCCCACAAAATGAGAGGCTCTATAGAGCGCACTAGGGGTGGCTGGGAAAATAGTCAGATCTATGTAATCAGTGCGGTTCTCCTAGTGCTGATGTTCTAAAACAGGCGACTGTACGTCTGTTCGCCAATTTTATTACGTGAACATTGCACAAAAATATACAGAGAACACACAACGATAAAAACTTAGAATAAAACATAGACTAAAAACTACAACATTAAGACACTTTAATTACCCCTGAGCTAAGTGTTTTAATGTTGTAGTTTTTAGTTTGTTTTATTCTATGATCGTTGTGTGTTCTCTGTATATTTTTGTGCAATGTTCACGTAATAAAATTGGCAAATAGATGTACAGTCGCCTGTTTTAGAACATTAGCACTAGGGGAACAGCACTGATTACATAGATCTGACTATTTTCCCAGCCATTCCTAGTGCGCTCTATAGAGCCCCTCATTTTGTGGGATCTAGATCCCAGTTTTTTCTATAGTTGGTCAGAATTCCCTTGTAAAGACACAGAGGAATTCTTTTTTGGGAGGCCGGCCGCACAGGATTGCACGACTACTAGAGGCTGCTAATAAGCTTTTAACTGTGTTGTACCAGATCAGCACAACACTATAAGGTGAGAGCACAGCTGACATACGTTTTCTCTACATATTTGCTTGATCTACTACACCAAGAGCACCTTCTTTCTTCTCCCCCCCCACCCCCACCCACCTCCCTGATCTTCCCCAAGTGTCTGCTGTAAGGATTGGATTGATGTTTTTATGTTAAGAATTTCTGGTTATGGTTTTTTTATTATCATTTTTCATACCACTATCAATATATTTAAAAAAAATCCTCAAATCTGCAATGTTCACTTTGGCCGCTAGGCAAGTCTGACACTTCCTGTTCTGTAGAAAGTACTTTTCAGCAGTCTCCTCATTATCCGCACAGGCAGGATGACACTGAAAGGTGATACCAATGTGTTTAGATAACACAGGATCCACCAGTCACAATAGGAGATGACACAGCTCCCCCTCTCCCCCTCCCTGCACACTGATGACTTTCCAGTTCACAGAGCATGTCTAGAAAGCTCTACTAAAGAAGTCAATGGGTCTGCTCCTGATCACTGGCTTCTGTGTCCACGAAGCCGCAGTTGGTCTATGTTCACACAGCATTTTTTGAAATGTAGATTTACGCTTCAAAACCCGCTTCCAAATCTGCTTCAAAAATGCCTGACTAGAGGTGTATTTTGAAGAGTGTTATGTAAAATCCTATCCCCTGTTATCTATGGGATTTTACAAGCGAAAAATGCCTCAAGAACTCAGAGCTGTGGAGTCGGTAAGCCACAGCTCCGACTCCAACTTCTCAATTTCCCAAACCTCCGACCCCCTCATACACGGCGCATGTTTAAGTGATAACTTTACTGTAGTAAAATGGTAACATCAGGCTGTTTATCAACTTATGATACAATAATCAAGCTATATAGGTAGAACAGACACTGACAAGCAAAAGTATAACAATGTTTTGATCTTTTGAACACTTGTGGGTAGAGTGGTTATTTGTATCCAAGTCCAGTCTGCACCAACATTGAGAATGTGTAGAAGAGACCTGGGATCAGATTTTGGTCAAGATATGCTTGAATCTGATCCAGAGCCCAGAAGGATTCAGGCAGTGCTGAAAACCAAAGGTGGATTTCCCAAATACTAACAAAATAATAAAAATTAACATTTTGATTTTTAGGAGCAAAACAGTAACAATGCAGTTACAGGAAAGAATCTGCAGAACTAAGCAGATGCTAAATACTTGCAAGTCAAATTTATGTATAAGATAGGTAAGATGACTGTATATAAAATTACAGTAGCCTCATGTACAAAGCTGTAGTGGATGGAGAGATATGGAGCCTGAAAGTCACAAGTTCAAAACATTGTTACCATTTTGCTTGTCAGTGTAAAATATATTTATTGGATATGACTTTAGAACACAAAAAATTTAAATATGCAAAACACTGCAGGAAC
This sequence comes from Phyllomedusa bahiana, assembly GCA_025379985.1. Taxonomy (NCBI): domain Eukaryota; kingdom Metazoa; phylum Chordata; class Amphibia; order Anura; family Hylidae; genus Phyllomedusa; species Phyllomedusa bahiana. The sequence goes on along the minus strand of JAODAL010023916.1, from coordinate 6,284 downwards.
ATTTGTGGAGTCTCTGAATTTGTTCTGAGAAATAGTATTGCCTCCATCAGATCCTGCATACATGACCTCACATCTGATCTCATTATTTCCAGGATAGAGAACGGCCTCTCTACATTAACTTGGGTTGGGGGCAAAGCGGTGACCACAGGGGCAACATCTCTAACAATGTCAGGGTATAAAGGAATTTCCTCAACCACAGTCAGTTTTGATGAATGGTTGATCTTCTACTTCTTTGAAAGCAGGTGAAAAATTTTGCTGAAATCTATTTGCCCGGGAGCGGAATCTTTTCCCCTGGGGCAGCGCTTTGCCTGCTCCATGTCATCAATTACACTCCTCATGTGATAAGGTTGAAGATATGGGAGCAGTAGCACTGGCCGGACAAAATTTCCTCTTGCTCTTTGCTTCAAACTAACTGGACCAACTTATTATATATTTTGGGAGTCGGAGTCGGTCCATTTTATGACGATTCCGACTCCTGCAAAATAGGCACCGACTCCGACTCCACAGCCCTGCAAGAACTGACATGTCACTTGTTTTTATGGCCATAATTGTGTCCCAAAAATGGCTCGTGATAACGCTTGTGAATTACGCTTCATGTAAACGACAAGGCATATATTTTATATTCAATGAAGGAAGATGTGAAGCTTGTCTGGGACTGATTTTGGGCTGTTTTCCAGCGCATAAAAGATGCTAAAATAAGACCCAAAAACCGCCGTGTGAACATACCCTAAAGCATCTCTCTAAATACGGTTAAAAGCAGCTTCGGCAAGATGACTGCCCCCCTAATCCTATACAGACAACAGAAATAAAAAATCTATGTTTAGAAAAGTGAATCCATTTAGAAGAAAATAATATGGATCAGTATTGCATTATAATTAGTAAAAAAAAAAAAAAAAATATATATATATATATTATATATATATATATAATATATATCTTTATATATATATATATATATATTAGTGATAGATTCCCTTTAAATACTGAGAGAAACAATAGCAAACAAATTAGAACAAATATCGGATGGACACTTCAGAAAAGGATGCAGATGTAGATGTATTGGGTTTTGCAACATGTAAAAAAAAACTTTATTGAAAGAGGTATAATAAAATGTATATAGGTGCAAGAGGCTTCCGGTCTCCCACACATGTCTGCAACCGACAAGGCCTTAGAGACGAGGCACAGCAGAAGAGGAATAGGCGCCCTATTTATAACTTTTAAGTATGAAGTCCACACTGTAATTTCTTTAGACCTTGTTCTGTTACATGAGTACATTATCCTAAAGAAAGTCTGGTGTGGACTTCTAAGTTACTATTGGGGTGCGTCTCTACAAAGATACTATAAGAATACAATGTGGCTCAGTGAAATGATACATTTTCTACATATAGGAAACAGGAAATGTTATGACATAGCCTGTATATAACAAATTAGGTAAACATCCCACCATAAAACACATATATATTCACATTGATTGTATGTAGGAATATGGGAAACAAGTGTTATAGGCCTGTATACATAAAGTAATATCCTGTGTACGGTTTAATAGACTACCTGTAAGCATTAATCTCAGTATAATCCTACAAAAATGTATTCTAAACTCATAAGTGATAATTTAGGAAAATGGACTACATACAAAGTGGTAAAATAGACCCCTCTGAAGCAGTTCGAATTAGTATGAAAACACAGCACCAGCAGTGTGAAGTGAGTGCAAAATTACAAGACCTCCTAATGAGAGCGTGGAAGTAAATGGGACGTCCTGTCCTAAAGAGAGAAGAGAAAGGGACTCAGTACAGGGCACAAGAGAGAGGGGCCTCCTGAAGAAAGGGCACAGGAGAAATTGGCTTCCTGAACAGAGGACAGAAGAGGAAGAGGCCCCCCTAAAGTGAGGGTTAGAAGAGAAAGGGACCTCTTAAAGGGAGAGCAGAAGAGAAAGGGACCCAATACAGGGAACAAGAGGAAGGGACCACCTGAAGTGGGGGCACAAGAGGAAGGGGCCTCCTGAAGTGGGGGCACAAGAGGAAGGGGCCCCTGAAGTGGGGGCACAAGAGGAAGGGGCCCCCTGAAGTGGGGGCACAAGTGGAAGGGGCCCCCTGAAGTGGGGGCACAAGTGGAAGGGGCCCCCTGAAGTGGGGGCACAAGTGGAAGGGGCCCCCTGAAGTGGGGGCACAAGTGGAAGGGGCCCCCTGAAGTGGGGGCACAAGTGGAAGGGGCCCCCTGAAGTGGGGGCACAAGTGGAAGGGCCCCTGAAGTGGGGCATCAAGTGGAAGGGGCCCCCTGAAGTGGGGGCAAAAGTGCAAAGGGGCCCCCTGAAGTGGGGGCACAAGTGAAGGGGCCCCCTGAAGTGGGGCACAAGTGGAAGGGGCCCCCTGAAGTGGGGGCCACAAGTGAAGGGCCCCCTGAAGTGGGGGCACAAGTGGAAGGGGCCCCCTGAAGGGGGGGCACAAGTGGAAGGGGCCCCCTGAAGTGGGGGCACAAGTGGAAGGGGCCCCCTGAAGTGGGGGCACAAGTGGAAGGGGCCCCCTGAAGTGGGGGCACAAGTGGAAGGGGGCCCCCTGAAGTGGGGGCACAAGTGGAAGGGGCCCCCTGAAGTGGGGGCACAAGAGGAAGGGGCCCCCTGAAGTGGGGGCACAAGAGGAAGGGGCCCCCTGAAGTGGGGGCACAAGTGGAAGGGGCCCCCTGAAGTGGGGGCACAAGTATATATTAGGAAGTGTGGGGCGAATCTACCGGTGGTGTGGTCATGCATGCCATGCAGCTTTGTAACTTTTAAGCTAGTTCATAGTCTGCTGGGAGTTGCATAATAATCCAGCCTCCATAATCTTCCGCAGCCCTCCGATGCACTGCAGGAAGCGTCTATGTACTTTAAGGATGAATTTGTACTTGTCAGAAAAATTTACTACAAAATCTACAACACAAATTCGACGCAAAATTCGCAAGTGGAATTCCTGTTGGGGATATTCCGGCACATTTTTTGCACATTGGGGGTGGAAATTCATTTAGCATTGGAGATTATCATGAATTTCACATAGAATATGCTTTGGGAACGTAAACCATGTATTTGTAGTAAAACCTGCTGTGAATTTTCACAGGTGACTACCCCACTTGTGAATTCACCCTTATAACAGACATTTAAAAGTCTAACCTCTTCAGCTTGGTCAGTGGACCTCAATGGCTGTTCCAAAATAAAGTTTGTGAGGTTTTTTTGTTTTTATTTTAAACGCTGGCCATTTTTTTGTGTAATAACATCTGCAATGTTGAGATTTTGGTTCTTTCTCCTTAGGTTTGACCCTTCGGCCTCTCTGGACTTCCTATGGGCTTGTGTTCATATCCCACGTATATGGCAAGGAAGAGACCAGCGCACTTCGCAGGTGCCACATTGTAAAACATTTTGCAAGCGCCACTTTCTTATAAAAGTGGGTTTTTTTTATATATTTTTTTTGTTTCTCTTGTACAGAAGGGTCGTGAGGAGTTTGTGCTGCTGCTGAAAGCCTCTGAGCTCATTTGCCTTGTGGACCTTATTATAACAGAATCCGAAACCAGGAGCCAGGGGTCTGAGGAAACCTCCTGCCCGCTGATCCAGTCTCGCCTCCCGCTACTAATTAACTGTTGCCACGGAAACCAGGAAAGCATAAGAAAGGTTATGGAGCATTTAACGAACTGTATAAAACGGTGGGGAAACAGGTGAGAAGCTGAAGGCTTTAGGTTGCATCTCCTTCTGTAAACCCGAGTATTATCATCCTGCCCGCCGTCCTTCTCGCAGTGTTAGGTCTCCCTCACCAAAGCTGTGTAAGATTTTCTCTAGATTGTCTTAAGCAGACACATTTGTTACCTGATCCTCTCAAAATTCGCTTTAAATTACAAGTGTGATTTTAAAAGGGCGGTTTTAAATCCTCTAATGCCGGGTTTTTTCCCCCCATTTTTTTTTGGGGAACTTTCCCGGGCCTTTCCCCTTTGCATTTTATCGAAATTTCCCAATGAAAAACTCCAGTCCCGGGAAATCTTGCGACCATTGGGGAAAGGGCTGCCCAGCAGCCCCTTTTTGTAAGGAAGGGAATTTCTTTCGTTAGTCCTTATGCCTTTTCCGCTAATGGAATATTAAGTTTGTAAAAAATAACCTGTGATATATCGGGGAGGGAAGGAAAAATTCATCTTCTGTCCTTATGAAAGGGACCCTTAAAATCATAGGGGGTTCCCCCTATATCAAAAAATTTTAAAAAAACACAGAGCCATTTTTCTCCCCCTCTATAATATAACCCTAAAAACACAAAACTCAGTTTCCCTTCCTCAAATTATAAAACCCCCAAAAATTCACAGAGTAGCTTCTTTTCCCTCCACATATAACCCTTTAAAATATCACAGACTCAGCTTCGTCCCTTATCAATAACCTATATATCACAGAGCTCTTCTTCCCCCTTTTCAATAAACCCTATATTTTTAAACCGAGCTCAGTCCCTCCTCTATTATAAAACCCCTATATACCCACAGAGCTCAGCCCCCTCTCCCTCTACCCAATATAACCTATAAAAAACAGAGCTCGGCCCCTTTTCCCCTATATCATAAAACCCCTAAATATCACAGAGCTCAGCTTCTCTCCTCTTTTAAAACCCTATATATCACAGGGTCAGCTTCTCTGCTCTTTTTTCGTATAACCCTATTTTATCAGAGCTCAGCTTCTCCCCTTTTTTCATAAAACCCCTATTTTATCACAGAGCTCGGGCTTCTCTCCCTCTATCATAAACCCTATTTTAATTCACAGAGCTCAGCCCCCTCCCCCTTATCATAAAAACCCTATATACCCACAGGCCAGCTCCTCTCCCTATATAAAACCCCTATATTTTTCCAGAGCTAAAGTCCTCTCCCTCTATCATTTTAACCCTATATATCACAGAGCTCAGTTCTTTCCCCCCCCCCCCCTTCATAAAACCCCTATTTATCCAGAGCTAAAAGTTCTCCCCTTATCATATAAGCCTATATATCACAGAGCCCCCCAGCTCCTCTCCTCGATCATTTAACCCTAAATACACAGAGTTCAGCTTTCTCCTTTTATAAATATCACCCAAAAAGAGTTCAAGAAAATTTGTGCATTTTCCTTGTTAACCCCAGGGGGGAAAAAAAAGGATGGGAGACAAAAAGGGCGCACTCCAATCGTGTAGTTTTTTAAAATTTGAAAGTTTTAAAAACCAATGGAATATTTGTACCTGACGAGTTGTATTTTAAAGGTAAACCTTTAAAAAAACCAAGTCCTCAAATTCAGCGCTTTTTGTTTCCAAAAAAGCCCTTTTCTTCCGCAAAAGGAAGAAATTGAAAAAAAATATCCCAAATTTTATCCAAAAGGGTTTAAACCTTGAAATAGGATCTCCTCAGCCCCTCCCGACCCAATATCCCCCTTTAAATTTGGGGGTCACTCAAAAAAAAATGCTTTTTTTCCAAAGCTGAATTTATTAAAAAGAACTTTCACATTAAAACAAACAAAATAAACCCCTTACTTCAACGCGTTCGCACGACTCTACCTAGTTTCCCTCGGGAATGAATACTCCCTCAAAATCTCCCCCTTATAAAAAACACCTCTATTACTACTGTGTCAAAAAAAAATTTTTAAAAAATATCCAAAATATTATATAAAAAAATACCCAAAAAAATTTCATATGATTTAAAAGCACTCCCCCAAAACCCCTGTTACATCTCCCTCTTGCCCCGGGCCCCCAAAAACCGGGAAAGGGTTTGTCAAACAATTTGGGTCCCCCCTTCCGGCCCTTACCACTTTTGGCAAAAAAACAACACACTGCGCAGCTCAAAGCCCACAAAATTCCGAACAAAAAAGAAGGTATCACTTCATTTAAAAAAGGGCCACAAACACAGTCATATCTCGCCAATTTTTTTTAAATTTTAAAAGTTTTCCCACACTTTTTTTGGGCCAAAGGGGATTTAAAAAGTTTTCAGTTTTAAGAACCCAAAAAAAGTTTCCTTTTTTAAAAAAAACCCGGGTAATGTGTTTTTTTGTTGTCTCTATAAAACACAGAACCCCCTTCTTCCTCTACCCAAAAACCCCTTAAATACCCACAGAGCCAGCTTCTCTCCTTTCAATAAAAACCCTATAAAAAAAAATTCTTGGTAGTTTTAACCTCTAAGAGAGGAGAAAAAAAGGGGGGAAAAGGGGGGAAAAAAAAGGGGGGACGGTTTTTAGTGAAAGTATTTTTTAAAAAGGAAAAAATTCGAATAAAACAAAATTGTCGGGCTCACCTGAGAAAAAATTTTGTACTATAAAAGGGTACAACCTTTTTGGGATT